>WOGN01004061.1:1976-14536 GCA_015342105.1 Leptinotarsa texana
ACAGTCAAACAACTTTCACAGGGTTTGGTACTCATTGTTGTCATGTATGTCAATGAGGACGATTTGAAAAAATTCGCCAGCTGCTCATAAGAAGCAGGAACATTGTGTAACACAAATATTATGTCTAGTAAACTAGTTTCAGCATATTATGAAATGTACTTCAATGGAAGCAGAAGAGACAAAATTTTTTTTTATTGGAAAGTTCAGTAATACATGATATTCAAATATTGTAGTTATCGCATATACTTTCTTCATATTTGACTGACATGAATCAAATGTTGATAATCCTGCTGCTATATTATTTCCAAAATATAGGTTACCGATAAATATCTATTGACAGTCAAAAAATTTTTACAGGGTTTGGTACTCATTGATGTCATGTATGTCAATAAAGACTATTTGAAAAAGTCACCAGTTGCTCATAAGAAGCAGGAAACACTGTGTAATACAAATGTCACGTCGACTTAACTGTTTTCAACATATTATGAAATATATTGATTGAATCACACCTTTCAACGTGTTAATAATCACATGTTAAAAGGTAAGCCCTCATTAGTCCTTAGTTCGCAGCTGATTAATGAAAAAACATATTTTTTTAGACAGATGAAACTCATGACATCTGTTTTATCTATTCTAGTATTTTGGAAGTGCAGCCAAAAAAAATTAATCAATAATAACCAAGTATTGACATTACTTAAATTCCCTTCATTTTATTTATATTAACCAACATGTCTCACTCGGCATGTAAGTCACTACGTCATCCTTTTCTTCAACATCATTCTCAATTTTGAATTACCAGGGTGGTCCCCGAAGTACCCGGCCTGACCTAGAGATGGCGGTAGTTGTTTGAAAAATATCACTGTATTAGGAAGTACACAATCTATAAAGTATGTGCTTCAAGTTTGAAGGCGCTGCGTTGTTTACCATTTTATTGGCAGTGATCAACAGCGAACGTTTTCGTTGAAAATGTAAAATACTTGTTTTTGAAAGGCCAACCAATATAGTAGCTTAACTGGTTTCTACTCGGCTCCTTCGTTAACAACGGTGAACTATTGGGTAGCAGAGTTTAAACGAGGCCAAACGAGCTGACAAGACGAGCATCGCAGTGGTCGACCAAATGAGGTGTCGACTTCAGAAACGGTAACGAAAATCCACAGAACGATACTGAATGCTCGTCGACTGAAAGTGCGCGAGGTAACAGACTTAGTAGTCATTTCAAAAAGTTTGGTTAATCGTATATTATCTGAAAATTTTGACATGATAAAGCTGTGTGCAAGAGTGGTGACGCTTTTGCTCTCATTCGAGCGAAAACAGTGTCGTGAAGATGTTTCAATTGAGTGTTTACCTAAGTTTAACAGCAACGAAGCAGAATTCTTGCGTCATTTCATAACCATGGATGAAACATGGGTCCATTACTTCACACCCGAGATAAAAGAACAACCAAAACAGTGGACACAAAATGTAGAACCGGCTCCAAAGAAAGCGAAGACCGTTTCATCTACAAGCAAGGTCATTGCATCGGTTTTTGGGATGCGCATGAGATAATTTTCATTGACTATATTAAAAAACGTCGAGTATTATGCGAACTCATGGCAACGTTTAAGTAAAGAAATCAATCAAAAACAGCCGCATTTGGCTAAGAAAATAGTTTTGTTTCATCAATACGATGCGGCAGCTTACAAATACATTATGGCAATGACCAAAATTGACGAATTAAAGTTTAAATTGCTACTTTATGTACCCTATTCGCAAGATTTAACCCTCTCGGCTCAGTGGTCAAAGATTTTCTAACGATGAAGAAGTGATGTCGACAGTTAATTGCTATGTTGAGGAGCAAGACAGTTCTTATTATAAAAATGGTAAAGCAATTATTGAACGTCGCTGGGAAATCTGTATAGAGCTGATAGAAGGAGCAAGGAGGATATGTGTTTTCGTTATTTTGCCGGATACCTACTCCTGGGATCACCCTCGTAGTAACAGTATTATTCTGATAACATTTGGCAAAGTCATTCATATATTTTACTTCAAAAACATTATGTCGTATGCCTACAACTATTAGCTATTCGGTTGTTCCTTTAGACGTTGATTACCATTACTCTCTTGCTTTTGTCACTGACGGAAATGTAATATTTCCATTGATCTTGACGGTGTATGTTCATTACGTTAGTTATTGATGCATGATGCTTATCTATCTCTGAATACCGCCAAGTTGGTTCACTATCAAGTGCATATTCAAAATTTTTAGTTCTGTTCTCAATATAGGTGATTTTTTCAATTCAATTTATGTCTGAAATGGAGCAAATATATTTGAGTGAACAATCAAATTGTAAATTCCCACGTGTATATCACCGAATCTTCAACATAAACAGGTAATAACGTCCATTTTTATTAATGGATCTTTAATTTAACCGCAGACTTGAAATGTTACATTCACATGAATGTATCAAAATGAGATTAATTGTTTCATGGGATATTATAATAATCGTCTTTATTATTTCCACATTCAAAAGAATACAATGAATATTAGAAATCAAGGTTCATATATGGAAATAAAGGGTGAAGTTTATTTTCTGTTGTGTAAACACGACAGAAAATATTCTTCCACTTAACCCCAGATTTACCACACATAGGTTGTCGATGTCGCTTATGATGCAGATTTTTTTCTTGTCGTTCGATCAATTCAATCCCATTATAACTAAAAATATGCAACATTCAATATTACCATATCAACCAGATACAGAAAAACGAATACAGGAACAGAATCCGTATATTCTTTGAAAGACATTTTTTGTGATTTGAGTGGTAAACCTTCCATAATGTGAGAAATAAAAAATGGTGAATCAATAAAGAATCTGCTGAAGAGTATATTGAAAAGTACTGCGTAGTATAAACCAATTATTTTTCTTTATATGGTTGACGTTTCGAGAAATAAAGCTTTTCCATTTTTAAAATCAAAATATTTTCACATTTTCACTCGATTGCAATCAGCTATATTTCCTTCGACATACTACAGAATGTTTTCTGAGAATTCAGTATCCGTTTCCAACTTTTTGTCATATAGCAATGGCAACCAGGTACGAATCATTTCCAACGAGCTATTTGGAATACACTTGTTATCTGCTGAGAGAATATATAGGGATTCTTTGAGTTTCCTCATTTTTTCGTGAATTTCTTGGTGATAATTTCAGTTCCACCCTCAACAGATTTTCCAATTCAGTTTATGTCAGCATAGTTCAAAAATTCATTCTTACATGTACAGATTACACAATCAACACAAACTCAACATCGCACCTACCTCACAACTAACGTCATAACTATGTTTGCGGTTTGTCCAAACAATTTTAACCAATCGCTTTCAGATACGATGTTTGAAAAACTCCTGAATCTTCAACACATCTCAAACCGAAACGAAATGAACATGAAAATATACCTGTAAAACGGAAGAGTCTTTGTCCCTGTAAAAAATATGTAGGCGAAACTTTGAAACCCGTATATATAAAAAAAATTAAAATAATGTTGACGAAAGGAGAGGAGAAATTGTAAGAAAAAATGAACATGGCGATAATAAGACCGGGAATAGCTCATATTCTAAATTCAAGTGATGATGATTACGCACTGAAATGGAGTGAAACAAAACTTTCAGCGAGAAACCTCACGAAAATATGAGAAAACTGAAAGACTTTCCATATACGAGTATTCTTTCAACAAGTAACAAGTATGTGAAAATGGATAGTTTCTGGTTGCCATTGCTAAAGCGAGAAATAAGAACTTGATATGAATTCACTGTGTTTTCTCGTGGACTATCGAATATGACATCTGGACATTGCATTATTTTGACGGGTGTTAAAGGAAATATTGCTGTTTTCAATTGTGGCGTTGTCCACAAGAGCTTTCTTTTGGCTTTGAAAACGGAAAATGATTCTGTTCTGTCATGTTAACTATCTAAAGATAGCTAACTATCTAAAGTTAGCTAACTAGGTATAAAAACTCCATTATTCCATGGTTTATTCAATTTCTATAAAAAATTTATTAATTCGACAAGTTACATTATAAGTATAACTTAAATACATGATACAAAAAAGTGTTACAATCAATTTGAGATATAATTTGAGATAATCAACGAGAGATAATCAAGAAAGAGATAATATATCTAATAATGAAAATACTGCTAAAAACTGGAGATACTCTACAACGTTGAAGATGATCTAGAGTAAGATTCGAATGTATTCAGCAAAATGATGAAATGACATATTTCATAGCATAAAATATTTCATAGAGAAAGTGCTGAGATACTGCTGATGGAAAGTTCAAATTTCGCCATTCCCAGCTCTAAATATTTCATTTCCAGAAGCGGGGATATAGGTATTCTTATTTTCCCCCCCAATCACATTCTTCTGGATAGTGTGACTTGTCATCAACGTAAATAATCTCAAGTTATTTCAGCCCACTTCGATGCCTCAAAATATTATCTCTCTTAACACTAGACTAAACTGGCAATAAACATACACGCACAAAAACAAAATACTATCAGGGCCTCTCCTTCTCCATTCCTCCTATGATTAATGATAATATTGCGGTCTAAAAACAACCCAACGCGTTAAACACCGTCTTAACTAAAGTCCCTAAGAGACTAATAGGAACATTTGACGTTATCTGGGTAGTAGAAATGCGAGCGCACGTCTTCGAATTTAAATACCCTGGAGAATTTCGACTCGATAAGGTGGTAGAATTGCAGGAATATGACCAAATAAAATATATTATTACCTGAATAGTTTCTGGAATAGGAATTCCTACTTTAGACAGTTTCTACATAGTTAATAAACAGACATGAATAACAAAATCAAACGAGTCACGAATGCTTGTTGGGAATGGAATCTAGATTTTCAGTGGTGATATTCGACGTTTATTGCACGCTAATTGATTCCGTATAATTAATGAATGAATAGATATCTATAAATTGATGGATGTAGCCGTTACTACGTGGTAGGAGATCATGATGAAGAGAGAAATAAAAAATTTCTATGTTTTTTACCACTTTTATTTGTAACTAACGTTACTGCAGTTTCGAAACTGGATTATAAGAAACATTTTTTCCTACTCAGTTTGTATCACAAACATTTATTATGAAATTGAATCAGATATCATTCACAGGATTCCAACACAATATATTGAATAAAAGGTAAAAATTTCACTGTCATCATAACTGGTAGACATCGATGTTTTGCCTTAAGACACTTGCCTTGCAGTTTCGGACATTTTCAAACTTAAACATTATTGTTTAAGTTTGAACATTGTTTAAACATTATTGTTTAAGTTTGAAAATGTCCATATAGGACGAAACTGCAGTAACGTTAGTTACAAATAAAAGTGGTAAAAAACACAGGAATAGATATCAATTCAACTAAGGAATTCAAATATAATAATTATTATATTTCGTTCAGAGAAAGAATTCCTAAACAATTTGATGGGGTTCATTTTCAAAACAGTCAAATTCAAGAAGGTAATGAATATAATAATAATGATCATTTCCAATTGACGTAAAATAATCATCGAAATTGTCGATATTCAATCACGTTGAAAAACAATGACTTAATGAAGGTTTTTGAGGTCATGTGTGAAAATAAATTTAAATAGGAGCTTCCTGCCAAAATTCCACGCCGTGTCTGTTAATCAGAAAGCAATAAATTCAATAATAACAAAACTGATTTTGATACTAATAAACGAAGTTATGGACGATTTCATATCAACTACTATACAGGGTACAGCGCACTGTACCCTAAGGCAAGTGTCTTAAGGCGAAACATCGATGTCTACCAGTTATGATGACAGTGAAATTTTTACCTTTTATTCAATATATTGTGTAGGAATCCTGTGAATGATATCTGATTCAATTTCATAACAAATGTTTGTGATACAAACTGAGTAGGAAAAAATGTTTCTTATAATCCAGTGTTCATAAAAAAGTATTTGTTTTGAAAGAATATTTTTCGTATAATTCAATGTTTATATGACATTAGCAATTTCAGGAGTTATTTCCTATGATATTGATTGCTTTCTTCCTTCCTTTGGAAGATCCCCACATTTCTTTGTATCGAAGTGAAGTAGTAAAAAGCCAAAAATTTTCCCTCCCAAAAATCAATCACTCCTAAAAATATAACCCTTTCGATTTGAAAAATGTTTTTTCTGGATGTTTCATGAAAGACCAAGAATTCAAAAATATTGCTCTTCTTTCCATACAAAATATTAAAACTATTCCAGAATATGGTCGAAGACATTTCCGTTAACTTCCACTCGTTTAGTGATTCTCCTCATCAAATTATTATTCACAGTACGACGACGGCCATATCACGTTAAAAAAATGCCAGTACCACTGATTTCATCGACATTCAGGGCGTTGAATTCTTGTAAAACTTTTCTAATAACATTATCTTTAAATTAATTAAGGCTTTCGCGGACAAGATTTTCTGTGTAACTATCTTGGTTCGGGTTTGAAGGCCGTCGTGGTTTGGAACTGTATTCTAACGTTTCGCCAGCACGAATGGCTGGCTTCTTCAGAGGTCTATTCATCCTGGTGGTTCACCGATGAAGTCATCGGTGAACCACCAGGTGAACCATAGAATAATTAATCCCGCAACTATGAGGCGGAAAAATTCAATAAGTTGCTTGAACCTTTTTGTTTTTATTTCTGTGGAAAATGACTCAATGTAGTACTTTATACTGCATTTGTTTGCATTTGTTAACTTTTCAATAGCAACAACAAAGTAACTGCAAACAAACACTACCCATCTCATCTTGTACAAATCGTCTAATTCCACCTCCCCGCCCTCACGAAATGCTATATTCATCCGGCGCGATACTCTATTCCTGGCACGTTATTTTGTAAGCACAACCTTTGTCAGCAGAGAAATACAAAATGGGGACTTAATGCTTAATGGAATAAGCCATTCGTATTCCGTTTCTTAAAGCCGAGAGGCGTCCTATTTAATTTTACTACTGTCAAATGCATCTGCGACTGATATATAGCCGAACTTCGACTATTTACACCATCGAGTCGACTTCAGCAGTCATATACAGGTGCTGATGGAAATAAGGGATTCGAAAGACGCCGGGAAACTTCTATTTGCTGAAGTTCTTTAGAAGAGATTGATTTAACGGTACTCGGTTTTATACCCATAATATTCCCCTGGCCGTAAAAGATGATATTGATCTTTAAGATATGAAATTTAATGAGTCAAATCACTTCTTTGTAATTCAACATAAAAAGTTTCGTCTTTCAAGAATGATTCAAAATTTGTTGGTTTATGAATTACCTTCTAATGTGACATTGCAACAATTCTAATTATTATCCTTCCATAAATAACATAAAAGAACATAACCTAGGTAGTTATTGCAGAACATATATTTTGAATTTTATTATTTCGAATTTTCATTGTCTGATTTGATTCAAATATGATTCGAAATCTATGAGAGAACAAATACAATTAGAATAAATAGCTGAAATATAAATTATATAAGACAATAAAACGTGGAAGAAAATATAATAAAACAAATAAAATAATCAAGGTTAATGATGATAATGACCACAGAGTCAAGAGACAAAAAATACAGTAAAAAAGAACAAAAACATCAAAATTAAAAATCAAAGGAGATTTCAAACCAAGTTCACGACGATTCGATTGTTGGTATGCAGAATCATCGTCGGGCAATGACTGAACTATTCCTCCAAAAGATGATTATTTCAAGGTCATTCGAGCACTTTCAGCTATCCTCTCTTCACCGTCTTTGCATCACCGGTTTAGCAGGAGTTGACAGTTTTTAGGTTTCAATGTATTGCGCATCTCTACGCTAGCTTGGCTGATTGCGTTGTTAAACTTCCTCTCAAACCAGTGTTTCTTCCTGTGGTTGATCTCAGCTTGGAACCGACACTAAGTGGTTCTGAAAAGTACTGAAAACCCACTCACCCAGGACAATATTTGAATCACGAATCCAACCAGCATCAATTTACCAAATAAGAAACCATCAAGACCTTAGTGGATCGTGCTTTTGGGCACTGTAATACGAAGAAAGAAGAAGAAAGAAAAGGAACTAGGTTTCATCAGAAAAGATCCTCAAACGGAATGGTTACTCCAAAGTGATGGAACAGACTTTGGCTAGAAGACTTTGGCAAGGAAGACAAGTCGTCACATCAAGTGCTTGCACTCACCTACATCAGAGGATTGTCAAAGGGAATAAGAAGAATTGGGTCCAAATACAACATCAGAACTTGCTTCAGTTCCGGAAACACCATCCGTAGCAGCCTCACGAAAACCAGGTTACCAAACGCGGACTTCGATTCCAAGAATTGCAGTAACCGGATACCTTGTGAGTGCGGCAAATCCTATATCGATAAAATTGAGAGGCCTTTGAAAGTCCGCATTGACGCCTCAACATGAAATAAAGTGGTCTCAAGCTGAAATCATCCACAGGGAGAAACACTGGTTCAAAAGAAAGTTCAAAGAAGCTGCATATATTTTGTCATACTTTGTCAAGCTTGCGTAAATATATGGAAATCTGTAATCAAGCGGAAAAACGGTCAATTCCCGCTAAACTGCTGCTGAGAAATTTGTTCATTTCTTTAATCCATCTTCAGAAATAATTTTCAACAACAACCTCTTTAAAAATGATATTTTTATTCAAGCCTAAGTTTTCTTACGATTTCAAATTTCTTTTAACGTCGTGTACTTGTATATTCGTGAATCACTCCTGATGCAATTTTAGTGCCCATTATGTAGAGATCTTTGTAACCTTTTAATTATTTGAAAGCAATCTTTTAGTACCTACCAGTAATGTGTTATCACGTTATCAAAATATCCCCTATCATTTTTTGATATAATGTTGAAGTTTCGTAAATACGTTACAAAGAAAACGGGTAGGTATCCGTTGAATCCTGAAGCCATTGGTTTTCGTTTCATTTATCTAACAGGATGACAATTACAAAAGTGAAAATATATTAATGTAATAGATACGAAAGTGATACAAAGATTTAATATTTCTATAAAAACACATTTTAATATCTCTTGAATACAATACTTGAAATTATAAAACAAGAATTTCAAGAACGAGGTTTTAACAATGAACAGGAACGAGAATGTTTCCCACTTATTCACTAAACTCAAACACCTCTCAATAATGTATCATCTTTCCCACCAACCGATTTTCTGGAGTCTTTGAAGTCCACTAGATACTCTTTAGGACAACAAGAGGATTGTTCCAAATTCTTATGGTTCTTGTTAGCAAAAAAAAAGTAGAATCAATACTCCTGACCGCTCTGGATTGAATGATTCCATACAGTCTATCTCGTTTTGTATTTGTAAATCTTTTGCTGGAAAAATCAGCACTTGTTCGCTTTGTAGTGAATATAGATATTTAACTTCCATATTTTCTATTCTCAAATTTTTATATTCTTCTGTTTTTTAGAAATTCCAACGTTTGTTTAAAATAGCTAGTCTATGAAGGCATATATCTAAAGACGATATCTATACGTAGTATGATTGGAAGGCCAAGTTTCTTCGCCATCACGAAATGATGAATGAGAGTTCTACACTTTAAATAATAGTTTTCCTGCAATATATTTTCAACTTCCATTCATCATTGGAAAGAGCACCCAGTAGAACATTCCTGTTCGAGTTTGTCATCCAACTAACAATCTGAATAGTTCAACTTAGCCTCAGAACAAGCACAATGGAAATTCTAGAGAAAAAGTTTCCAGAGTCTGTACAAAAGCGATGAATAAGGTGTTAAATTGGATCCCCACTGCCGAATCGGGCTTTTACATGTACTTTGAAAGGACTTGATGAAAACAAAGACGAATGGATACATTACTAAATTAATCTTTGAAACAAAGCACTTTCCTTGCGCCTTATTCATCAAAGCCAAACTCATTTATTTAGTTAGAAATAAGGGAGGCAGACTTAGAGTCTATTCGTTAAGTTCTCGTCTTTCTCTTGAGCGAATATAATTTATAAAGGACTGAATGCGAATATAATTTAAATGTCAATCTACAGCGGCACTATACAGAGAAAAGTTTGGTGTAAATGGAAGAGACGTAATAACTACGAGCAAATTTGGAAATCCTATTTAGGAAATGAGGTAATGCTGTTTTCCATCTGCACTATAGGTTAAGTGATAGTTAAGTTCTTGAATCAGATAAGTCGAATGTTGAGGCTTTATATTTTCATTACATAAAAATATAAAATCAGTAATAAGTCCACGAAAAGTCCAACTAGTCATTGAAGAAAGAAAATGTCAAAAAATAATGAAGTGCACTTGGGAATTAACAAAATTAAATAATCAAGAAAAATTAATAGTATTCCAAGGACTACGTCACACAATGTAATCGATAGATCAAGCAAATTCACTTTCTAAATGATTTGAATCCTACACTCTGATTTTTAGGAAAAAACACCATAAAACCAGAACATCTCGACGCCAATAAACATGCTCCGGTACTATATCATCATGCTTTAAAAGTATTCGTTGAACTTGTGGTAGGCTTTCAACCTGTAATAGTAAAACGCTTTCCTTCTTGCAGTAGAATAGTTTGAGTTTGATCCATACTCAAGGAAAAGAAAACAAGAATTAAAAGAAAAGAAGAAATTAATAGTTTACAAAAATATTCGGGCCATTCTCCAAAATGAAATCATAATAAATATCTCAAGTGAGGTGAGGGAAACTAGTTTATTCCTTGCGATTGAGCAAGTGTGGCTGGAATTTGAACAGGAATCTCAAAAACTGTATCTTTTCTATTATTAGTTTTTTCAATTTTTTTTGTGAAGAATATTCAAGTAACCTAAGACATGCAAAAACTGTGTGATGTGGATTTATGTTTTAGGATAAGCTAGATTAGTTTTTTAAATTATATTATAAAATATTATAAAATTCAAAATAGCAAGAGTTTAGTGGTAGAGCACCCTCGGATGAACTCCCTCTTGGGATTTCTGAGTAGCATAAGGAGAATACCATTTTATTTTTCATTGAAAATAAAGGCATTATTATTTTAAACAGATTTTATCAGCATATTTTTTGTGCACTGTTTATCATCCATGTTGACGTTATCAGAGAAAAATATAAAGTAATCATTTATTTTCATTTCATTTACTTCACAAACCTTTTTTTGAAAAAGGTATAGGCTTTTTATTGTATCTTTCATCATATGAGACTCATTTTTGTTTTCGGTTTGGGTTCATTAGTGTCCTAGTGCAGCCTCACTGCCTTTGGAAATATTGGTCCATATTCTTTGAGGTCTGAAATAAATGTTCCTCTTGTGGAGTCCCTACTATCAGGTTCATATAAATCAACTACAAACCCTACAGAGGCGCTTAATAAAATATATGTCTTTTACACTTGAAGCCACGTATACTACTGTAGGAATACCCTTTTATAAATTACCTGAAACTCACAATTTTTGTAGTCTCGAGGTAAGGCGTAAATATAATCCATTTGTTTTTTTATTCAAGGTCATAAACAATATCATCACCTGCCCTCAACTGTTATATATGTTGAATTTTTGGCTTCCTAGACGGTCATCTAGAAATAGTGTCACATTTTATCTCAACACTACGCTTACATATATAATGAAAAAATCTCCAATTTATACAATGTGCGATACCTCTAATTCTGTTAGCCATTTCCTAGATATATTCAGCTGCCAGATTATACAAATCAAAAGACATTTCTCAGCTAACTGACAGTTCTGTTTTTATTTTTATTTTTCATAGATTCACAGATTATATTATGTAAGTATATATTTGTAAATGCCACTGTTACTCCCTATTCTGTAATCCATCCTGTTGAATAGTGTATGAAATAAATAAATAAATAAATTATATTAGTGCATACACTTTATCTGGAAGAATGATATGTTTCGACCGATCGGGTAACTGAAATGAAAATTTCTGCTCGTAACATAAATTCGTATGTTATCACATGTTTAACCATCATAGAGTAAAACCAGTACATACTCCAGTACCTCTGCCTTTCTTTTTACTCTTTCTAGTAATTCGTTCCAGGTCAACGTAGAGTCTAGTATCACTTCTAGATATTTGACTTTCCTCAATACTTCATCTCATCTCAAAGTTTCAAAAGTCCTAGGCTATTGGTCTTGGTCCTCTTGGAGAACGCTACTATTATCGACTTCTTTGGGCTTATGTTCAGCCTTTTTTGTCAACTCACTGTATACTATATTATATTTGCCATGGAATAGGATGACAAGTTCGTTTACATAGCTCATTATGGTCTGGAACTGGTCCAAATATTTCTGTCAAGTAATGTTTTCAATACAAATGACATGATACTGATTGGTCTCAAGTACTGAATCCTGTCCAACATTCCAGGTTTCGGCATAAAGGAGGCCCTAATCAGTCTTTAAGTTTTTGGGTTAGTCCTCCACAGGTACTTTTTATTCTCTTATGTTGTTTTTCTGCTTCATAACTACTGCAAACACTTCTAATTATTTGAATTGAAGGGGTTATATTTTTTAGGAGTGATTAATTTTTGGGAAAGAAAGTTTTTGGATTTCTACT
>WOGN01004062.1:0-14534 GCA_015342105.1 Leptinotarsa texana
TATCAATAAGTAATAAAACGTGACAAGAAAACACAATAAAACGAATAAAATTCATTACTCTGGATAGAAGATAAAAATAGTCAAAAATAATAAAAAACAAAAATAAGCAAAAAGTTAAAAAAAATATAAAATGCTTTCAAACCAAGTAACACTCTTCCATCTTGATGAAATTATTTTATTCGTTTTGTTGTATTTTCATGTCATGTTTTATTCCTTATATATAACTGATATTTCGGATATTCATCTTAAATTCATTAGTCTTTCCATAGATTTCAAATCCTGTTAGAATCATATCAGACAATGAAAGTCCAAACTAATAAAATTAACCATGAATTAGAAGTGAATTTATACCTCATCCGAAAATATTGTTTCCTCTTGAAAGTCACGAACTTTTGACCAAATATATTCTTGTACGAGTACACAGTTGAAATGATGTATTTTGTCTAGCAGAGAAAATATGTATTTCATTTCACAAAATCTTAATCACAAGGTGTAAAATACAGTGACACCATTAACATTATGATGTACTGTTTGGAACCTTTGGTGTATTACTGGAGGTTTTTCCCAAACACTAAATCGTTATTTTTGTTTCTCGACACGTGTTTCTATCACCAAGTGATCATCTTCAAGAGCAAGATAAAACTGGAAACTTGGCAAAACTAAAGCTATTTATGGTATACAGATATATCGTACAGGTAAACTATGCAGGAACACCACCCATACAGGTATACCACCCTAAATTCATTTTTCAATTGTATGTAAGTTTAAATGTTACAGCTATATATAAAACGATTTTCAGCTATATGAAATTAATTTCACAATATTGCCTATCTTGGCAATATTGTGAAATTAATTTTATATAGCTGAAAATTGTTTTATATATATAGCTGTAACATTTGAACATACATGAGGACATATTGTAAATAATAAAAAGGCCAATTGTAAAATTAATTTAGGGTGGTATACCTGTATGGGTTGTATTCCTGCATAGTTTACCAGTATGATTTATCTGTATACCATAAATAGCTTTAGTTTTGCGAAGTTTCCAGATTTATTTTCCTCTTGAAGATGATCACTTGGTGACTGAAACACGTGTCGAGGTGTAAAAAGAACGATTTGGTGTTTGGGAAAAAACTTCAGTAATATTCATTAACATTATATTGATTCTGCTCATTCAATTAACATGAAACACTACTTATATTGATGGTTTTTGAATAGAATGTAGACAAGTAAGAGTGAAGAAATATTTGAATTCAATTCCGGAATCTTTATTTTTATTTGGATTTCATTGTTGAACAATGATTATTTCAAGTCTATCTGCTTTCTTTATTATCCATTGTTGACTACTTAGTAGGTAATCAATAGTGGATCCCACTATAAATTTCAGTCGGTAATTTAATTTTGTCAGGGGCAATAACAATGACAGGTTATAAATACTTGACAACAAAAAATCAATAGGAATAAATATTTATTGAAATGGAAACAGTCAATCGGTTTGGAAATATGTTCAAGTGAATGTTTTTTCAAATCTTTCTTCAATGACATCAATTTTGCATTTTCGGTGCGCCTGTTTTTGAACCGTTATCAACTGGTTAACCGAATATTTTAAACAATATTTGTGACTAAATGAGTATTTTTCAATGGGTCCCTCTGTACTATACAAATTCTATACATAGTTTTCGTAAACCAAACGTACTGATGTAATAAATATTACATCAATAAACTCAATTACTGATTTTTTAAGTTTTCCTAGAACTATCAATATAAAAAAATAATTATTCACTGAATGCTTTTACTTGGGTCAAGTGATAAAAAATACTGTGAATGCAGAAAGAAAGTGAAAGAATCGAGATCTGACACATTTTGTGTTAATATTCATCCCAGCTATGTGCTGCAGCATATAGCTGGGATATGATTTCACCCATAATATATCAGTAATTTGTCTTATCGAGCTTCCTCAATAATGAAAAATGAAATCAGAATGGAGAACTTTATAGATGCATAGAAATGCCAAACGTTTTATTCATCAGTTAGTTATCTTATTCAATATTTTTTTCAATAAAAAAAATGAGGAATTATACTGATACTATCCTCACTTTTCAAAGAATAAAACCTGCGTTTGTTTTGAGAATTGAAAAATCTCAGGACATTGGTGGCAGTTTTGTTTTTCGCTAATTCGCTTCATTTCTTAACTTCCTCGGCTGATGTAAAAGGAGTTGGAATGTGAAGTTGGTATGTCAATATTGTTGAAACGTTTTTAAATTTCTAGTTCTTTTTTTATAAGCGAAATCATTAAATAGGGCGAAATACTGACAAATAGAACATTTTTTTATATGGAGGATACTATGAATTTACGCAGTTACTTATCGGGGTGACCTGAAAATATTGCTCTTTCTACACGTGTGTGAAGTTCTCCATAGCATTTCATCAGTTTGGACTTCTATTGTCTAATATAATATAAATTGATTAGAAAACTCTGAAAACACAATTAAAAAATTATTAATATTAACGGAAAATAACAATTTTATTAAACAAGAAAACTGAAATTACCAAGAAATAACATACAAGCAACAACCAAATAAATAAAGATTGAAATATTAATAAAAGCTGGAAATTAAAAATTTTTTATTAACAAAAAATGAAAAATAAAAATTAAAAGATTTCAAACCAAGTTATGTCACGACGTTTCGAATGTTAGTATTCACAATCGTCTTTGAGTTATCACCCGAAGTCAGGTGTATTTGAGATACAAAAAATCACCAAAAAAGTATCAGATATGATGTAGATAAAAAAGAGTTTAAAATCACTAAACGGGAAAATTGAATTTCAACATTTCAAATTGAAGATAACTAGATGTGAATCGAATTTTTTTATAATAATTTGGAATATTAGAGCTGTTGATGAACAAAAAAATACATCCACTCAAGAACCGGATCATGAAATTCTCAAAGAAATAAGATTCAAATAATAATTTCAGGTCTAAAGAAGGTCTTCAATAACAATGTGGAATAAATTACTACAATACCTTAATCTATCCATATTTCTCCACATTTTATGAAATATTTTTGTGATTAACTCCAAAAGTACCATTTTCAATGAAGCTGTGTTTGTGAATCTTCCGTAGTATTTGCGAATAAACCAAAAATTATTATAAAATAAATATATGGTTGAGAAAGCTTTAATTTGAAGGGTGTACCGCACAATATTGAGAAATATTACATGACCTTATCCAGGTTTATATACGACCACTTAATTATCTTTCACTCTCAAGTCGGTTATTTATTATGCATCAAGATCCATCGTAAAATCCTTTTAAGAACATTTTGTAACATATTCATTTTATATCACGTTCAATTGGGAAAGGTTCCCCAATCTACTCTCATAATAAATGCAAAAAATTGCAAAATACGCCATCATTTTTATTACGTTACATGAGCGCCTAATCGAAGTTAATGAGCGGTCATTTTTCCGATGATAACATCGAAATGTACTGAATCGTTTTCAGACAAATTTACTACTTCGAGGAAGGAGAGTGCAAATCTGGAATATTTCGAGTGCGTGGGAGTAAACTAGAGTAAAAGTATTGCTCTAGTGAAATAAACACAATAGATTACCAAATAACTCGAATGGTATATATATACCAAAATAATTCTGTAAACAGTAGTTATTCCTTTGTTTGTGGTGCGTTGGCTCCTTCAATTCATACAAAAAATTATTTCGAGTGTGTGATTACTTTGAGTGTTGGTATTGTCTTGCTGTTTATTTTGCAAGGATTAATCAAAGATGTTCACTGCAGTAAGTGGTTAATCTAACGTGACTGTGCGGAAATAATGATAAAAGAGAACTTCCTTTTATTTTGCAGTTCAGTGAATCAACAAATAACAAACTTGAAAATTCATACAACAATATGATCCAAAAAATTATGAAGCAGTTCGCATATTTTTTTTTATTTTATACGTCAAGTGATGATCAATTATGAACATCAATCCAGGACTATTAGGTTCCTGTTGCTGAGAAAAGTGCATCCGATTTTTAATTTCGAAAACGTTCTAATGGAAATTTTAAATCAATCAAATATGAACTTTGACCATATTTGAACTTGCATGAAGTAACATTTGTATCAATACTCTTTTTTGATGATAGTTTTGTATTAATTGAAATAAGTTGACATATAGTCAACAAAAAATGACCACGGCTAATGAAAAAATTAAGAAAAATATTTCATATCAGATCATATATGTAATTTCATCTGAGTAGGCATTTCTTTTCGAACACAAAAAAATCATCAAAAATAGTTTGAGTAGTATACAATTATTGTTCTATTCGTCATGAAACAGTTTATGTAGATTTAAAAATTTGACCATTTTGTTACGAATTTATATATTTATAATAAGCTCTAGCCAATAAGAAATATTTCAGTGATTTTTGAATTCGAGAGTATTACAGGAATTTAATACTATGAAAACAACGCCAAAAATGATTGACCAGTGTCGTTGATTTATTTGGATAGCTTCAAAAATGAATTTCAGATAATTATCTGTTCTAAGTAGAACATCTTCAACCTATAGTTCGTTTCGCGTGCAAAAACCTTGAATCGTTATTATTTCAAAATTATTGGTTAGTTGGACATTTCCAATATTAATTTTAGATAGCTGTTCTTCGAATCGAAATGATATAATTTAGTTTTTATTAACGTATCATTGAAAGGAAATGTGTCCATTCACCTATTTCTCGCTGTAATACTCAAAAAATGATTACATTCTGCAATTGAATTAACTGCAAATGATGATCATAAAGAATGGTATGGATCGTAAATTATTTCAAATTGCTCTTCAAAAGGGTGAAAGGAGAGAAAGGTTTTAGCTTCACCTCCTTATTGTTATAAAAACTTGTGAGAATATTCCATAGAAAAGAAGGAATCAATCAGTTTCAAAAAGTAATTCTATTCGAAGAAGTGTAGATTAGGCAAAGAAGTAACTTCCAGGCACAAACTGGAAGAAAAAGCATTATCGAATCAGCTACTTTCATATAAACATTGAATAACACGAAATAAAAATACTTTCGAAACAAATACTTTTATATGAACACTGATTTTTTTTGATATCATATATTTCAGTTCATCATCAGAAGAAGAATCATGGAATACAAATCAGTTAACAGAATTTAGCTCATTAAAAGAGAAAAAGAAAAAGAAAAAGAACACCTCAAAATTGCTACTTTGTTCCCTGCTGTTCATAAAAGAGGATATATATCTCCTCACTCACAAGCGATTTTGGTGAAATTGAATAGTTGTATTCATTACACGTGCCACTATATGTGTGTCTGCTGTGTAATGCCCGTTGTGAGTACTGTGATCTGAAAGTGCATATAGATTGTAACGACAAGGAGCCACATTGTCTGCTGCATAATTGCTCATATCTAATCCTTTTCAAGAAAAGTCAATGGCAACATTCAATTTGCTTCTGAATTTTTCCTTTGGAGAGAATATTTTCAAATGGATTACTAAAATACGGGGAAACTTATAAATTGATAGGGACTTTCTGTATTTTCATCTATCCTTCCACCTCGATCAGGCTGCTTTTTCATCTCCATCCAGGGTTTTCTCTTTTGTGAAGAAATCCCAGCTTTGTAACAAACTCAATTGACCATTCTTTATGGTCTAGGGAAAGACAAAGCCCAGAAAGGATCGAGGGTTACTTATGAGTATACACAGTGTGTGCACTTCATAGATTTTATTTCACAAACGTAATCGTCTACAATCTCAAAGTTGTTCATGTTCAAGTATCTCAGTCAGGACTCTTGCGTTTTTCCGCTGTCGCTCAATTTTTCGTCAATCTTCGTTAAAATCGGTTTGGGTTTCTCAGTAATTTCATTGAGGTCCTCATGTAAACCTTCTGAAAGATATCGAAGGAATACCAGGGCGTCTTAATGAACAGATCCCATGAATCAAGAGGCAAATCTTTGAATCGTACTTTTTAAAGTAGGAAGTGTTTATTACTGTATCAGATGAAACTTCTGATCACAATTTCTTAATAATTTCTGTGATTTCTTTGATTAAAGCATCTTTCGTACTAGAAATACTATTATTGGTATCTTCCATGTATGTATCCTTTTTTAAATATTCCAGCAACCATCTCGTGTTTGATAAACATTGGATTATACTGTACACAAACACTTTTCTCTATTCATTTTGTATCCCAAACCTTCGTTGTGGAATGGTATCATAGGATTCCTTCACAATATACCAAGTAAACGAGGTAAAATTTCACATACATGGAACACTGCCATCCTTACTGATAGACATCCGATGTTTCGGTGTAAGCCAAAATCTTTCTTTACCAAAAAATCAACCTCCCCTGAAAATATATTCTTTTTAATTCGAAGTTGAAAAAAGAATGTCTAATAGAAACTTCCATTCTATACTATGAAAAACACGGCAAACTGTTGTGGAAATGAACAAATTGAAATTCTGACTACAATGACCTGTTACTTGAAAATTAATAACAATATTCATGATACAATTTTCACATTGAAAATGTTATTTATGAGACGTTTCGCTACATGGTTGCTTCATCAGTTAGACAGAATTATCTTTTGGTTCCACAGTGGTCTGGACACCTATTCCTTTTTGGTGTTTGCATGTTCATATTGAGCTTGAACACTGAATAAAATACTTTGTCAAAAAAATCATCTATTTTCTGAAACTATTTTGTTATCAAGATCATGAGGTTTGATCAAGAGACCAGAGAATCCCGAAAGAAATACAGTTTTTTATTCTTGTGTAGAAATAGTGTTTCAAATAGAAAGGACTACTATCTGTCAACTCAGTATATTCATTACGAATGTAGAGAAGGAAAATCTCAAAGGAAAAAAAAATATCAAAATGAATTATCAACTAACTCATGAACATATTCACGGTTATTTACACGACAATTATAAGATACCTATCAAAAAGTTTCGTTGAAAAAAGGAGAAAAAGTATCTATTCATCTTTAATGACCTGTTAGTCTCTAGGATTTAGGAGTTTAGTATTCATTTGGTATCCTTTTGAGGTAACTATCTACTCTGATGATGTGAAATATAAACCATCATTTTCAAGAAATAAAAGAGTTATTGATAAGATACAAAACATTAAAACATGCACATCAATAAATTCACAGAATTGATTCAGACAATTTTCACCCAGAGGTGCCTTCTGATCTTCCATGAATTCACCCTGTTTAGTACATGAGCCACTCAAAAAGTGGAATCATCATCTCTGTCATTAGGAAATATCTCCATTTTGACGATATCCTGATTATTTTTATTTTAAAAATATGGTTGAATATATTATCTGGGATTATATTTCCACTGACAAAGTAGTTTCTGAAGTGATTTGGGAGAAGTTTTAAAATTTTCAATATTTGGAAGGGTCAATAAAATAAAAAATGTTGGTATTCAAAAGAATTTTGTTGAGAAAGTAGTATCTAAAAATACCGTAATTGAAAATATAATGCAAACTGGTCGTCTTCCACAAAGAGTGCCGACCTAATTGAAGTTCGAATTGACATAATTCAAAGTCAGTTAGGAGAAAGTGTACTCCACTTCAGACCTTATTTCGACCTGGAGTGAATTCTTTTGGTCCGACACCAGCTCAGGTTCATACAATCTTTAAAAAATATTAAAAATATTTTTTCTTTTTTGAAGATTGTTTGAAGAAAAGTATGTTCACACTGAGGTTCTTGACGACTAGAACGTACATTCGAAAATGATTGAAATATTTCAAATATTCGACAATGTAGTTTCCGTCATCCGAAAAGAACTAGATATCTATTTTGTGTTAAGGAAGTGTGGTTATAATTGGAAATATTAACTGTTAGATATTATTTTTCTGTAGGTTTCCATATTCTTTGGATATGTTGAAGTTAGCTGGAACCTGCGGAATTATAGATATTCATTTTCAAAATAACTGATTGTTTTTCGTTACGCATTTTGGTCCTGATCCCGTGTGTATATCTGGATGAAAAGTACTCAATGTTACTTTTGGATGATAAAGCTTTTCAATACTGTAACAATCATAAATCAATTCAGTTGTTTCATAGTGAATCCAACTTTGTAGGCGAGAAATAAGTCAAACTTCATTTGGTCTTATAGACAATAACAAACATTCCTCAGATCAAAATATCATGTAGCAACTATCCTCATCGACAGCTCTATAGTTGGCTAGGTGAAATAAAGTTAATTCATTACAAAACTGTTTTATTTTATAGTTGCAAAGTAGATTGATTTTTGTGAGTTCCGATAGCAAGTACTCTCCTTTACTGTGAAGCTCTGAGCTATTGAGCTTCAGTCGTTTATGTTTTCATCAGCCGCAGCCTCAAATTTTAGTCTAGGAAGTTCATGTCAATTGTACTATATGCATGTTGAGTAAGTCATAATCGATATTCTCTGAAACTACAAAATCGATTAATAATATAACAAAGGCTACTTCTCATTCTCACGGATTCGGGATCTACGCCAGTAAATTAGCTATGTTGAGTAAGTTATAATCGATATTCTCTGAAATTATAAAACCGATTAATAATGTAACAAAGGCTACTTCTCATTCTCACAGATTCGGGATCTACGCGGGAAATTAGTTACATTTTGTAGTTCACGCGGATCAAGTCACGGGAAAAATCTTTTCTATCCTATACAAAAGCTATTTTATTGACTTAATAATATGGATACTTTCAATATGCATACTTATATCGATTGGAAAAACATGTGTTTGAATTCGATAGTAAAGATTTGAGAGAATATTTTTATAATAAAGAAACGTGGCCGTGAATATGAGTATTCATTTTATAAATATTCACTGAAATGTATATGATAATTACAATATAGGTGACTGAAGTTCAACTGAATACAGAATCAGTATTGGAAGAAATCAATGAAATTTACATTGGTGACATCAATGCATTTTGTGTTTTCGTTTACTTCAAAAAACTTAAACTGATTCATGAACTCATAGTTCATAAAACAAACTTTTTTTTTAATTTCTCGATTGTTCAGTATTGAAGAAATAAACAAAAAGTTAGCGACTTGAAAGAGACATTTTCAAGTATGTTGCTCGTTCATTAACTTGTACATAATATGATTCCTGACTGCGCTGAAAAAATATACAAACGTGTGCATTAGATAATTTTATGAAAAAATTTAATATAGAAAGTTACGTACATTTTTGGTCAATTATGTTGGTTAAACTATGTCAGAAGCCTTCTCTGAACTCAATAATTCTTATCTATTCGAAGTTAAATAAACCACTCATTACTAGAAAAAATATTAACTGATTTTATCAAAATCAGATAGAAAATTTTCAAAATTATTTAAGAAAATCAGAAAAATTCAATATCATATATTGAGGATCCATGTTTATATAAACCTTAAAAAATATCTCATAGGATTTAACTACAATAAGGAAATGTCGTGCCTATCATACATTAAGGAAAAAGAGAAAAATAAATAATAGGAATGGAAAGAATGAATAGTGAAACTTGTATTTGTGGCCAAAACTGAATAATCATGAAGGCAATGGAATATTCAATGCAAAATCCGTGAAAAAAAAAGTTTATTTCAAATGGATGTTTTCTGAATTTCAACCTATATTTCAACTTGAATTACTTTTCCAATGTTGATAGTGTCATTACCATTCTAACACGTAATTTTTGCAGATGAAAAGCATTCCTCTTTTCATTACATTCATGTCGATTGCAAGAAGTGAACCTCCGAATACTAATTACGGAACTCCTCTTGGTGCACCTCTCACTAGCTACGGAACACCTAACTACAATGAGGGTCATAACGGCCAAGGTCACCATGACCATCATGGAGATAGTGGAGAGGTAAGTTTACTTTGAATTTTTTTCAATTTGTGAAACGGGTTGAGCAATCACTTTGTATATTTTTGTCATGTCTGTTTCAATATTTTGCTTGCGACTCTAAATTTGAGTTTAAATTCAAATGTCTTTGTTTTTTATATTGTGAATCTCCTCAAAGTTAATCATCTCCTTGGGCCATAGCTCAATAATGAACATATTTCTTCAACTAAAATTTTTGATTTCATTAGTGCAGACAATTCGTAGATGTTATGATCTTTCGATATCGAATGATTGTTGATTTTAGGTACATCAAATATTATAGAACCAGTCATATACATCACCAAATCTATCTGAAATATAAGTTCAATGATGCAAAATTGAATTACATATTTTTGTTTCTTATTTCAACCATTGACTTTCAGTTACAAATTTTAGACTTCCAGCTATCCATATAGTACCCATATATGCATATGATGCGTATCGTAACGAAAATTGATAAATGGAAGTTCCTATATTTTTTAAATCGTATCTTGTTCTAGGATGAGGTTGTGATGAAAATATTGAGAGAATATTGGAAAAAACCATCTGTGAAAGTATCTGTATGAAATGAATGATTTTCAACTCCACTAGAATGCTCTGAATTTGTCAAAATCATTGATCCAGATCAGAGTTACAAAAATAGTAATTTATGCAATACATCTTAAAATAAATTTCTAATAGGCTCTTTCCATGAAAGCCAGACACTGATAGTGAGTGACCTTAACAAATTATATCAGTTATCTGGCCTCTTCTAGTGAATAACATAAAATTCTTATTCGATGATTTTTGCAAAGTTCTCGTTGATCATTTTCACTTGATTAGTTTCATTAGGACTGATTGGCAAATTATTAGAATAACAGGTAGTACGGAGGTTACTGTCAACTGACAAAATGTGGAATGTGAAATAATTGAATTTTTCAGTTACTTACCAATATAGGATGAAAAAAAAATTCTACTAAGTTCATTATTTGTTACGGCCGGTTACGGTTTATTAGAACATTCTCTTGAGAATAACATATAAAAAAATACCTAAACTCTGACCATACTGATGAAATTTTCTGAGTAGTCCTTCTTGTCGCACACTGCAACAGATTTCATATGTTTTTTGATACACAGATGTGTATCACATACACATACAAGTATGTGAGAGAAATTTGAAGCTTTTTAGTTATTTCTATGCTCAGCTCAATCAGTTTGGAGATCACTTATAATAGCAATATATGCCTAGGATGTGTAGAATCTGATGAAGTTTTGTGGCCCGGCCTCGCATTCTGTACAAGTCTTGTCCATAATGGAACCTAGAATATTGAATATCACTGATGATTTCTCGAACGAATAATAAATAAAGCTGTTCAAAAAATGAAGTGAATGTTCATATTTCGAAGACTACGTACATTCATTTCAGCGATTTTTCATGTTGGTAGACTCGTTTTGAATATATTTTCACTGTTTCAACTGTAACCGTGTTTAATTTGTTGGTGAGAGGCATAAAAGTTTAAATTGTTTTGCGTGTGCGGCGATTTTCTGCTATCGAAATAAAAAGGATCAAAGAATTTCCATCAAATTTTAAGTAAAAATTAAATTTAGTACACTTGAAATGTTTACTGTGCCATACGAAGATTGTACTCTGAGTAAGAAACATGTGTACATGTGGTACAAGCTTTTTGAAGAAGGTCGAGAACATGTGAATAACGACGCTCATCCTGGACGCCCAGCACATCAAAAACTGATGAAAATGTTGAGAAAGTTGTGATGTCGGCATATCAGTTGGCTCATATGAAATTTTTGGGAACTTTTGGGCATGAAGTTTGTGCCAGCAAAGTTTGTTCCAAGATTGCTGAATTTAGACAAAAAACGCCGCATGACCACCGCTCATAGAAGTGTTGAATGACAACAGCGATCCCGATTTACTCAAGAGGGTCATAACGAATCATGGGTGAATGATTATGACATCGAAACCAACCAACGTACAATGGTCCCAATGGAAGAGCCCAGGATAACCAAGACCATTAAAAGCTCGCCAAGTTCGATTCGATGCCAGGGCTTTGCTAACTGTTTCTCCGATTATCGTGGCGTAGTACATCAGGAGTTCTTGCCACATAGTCGAATTGTCAATGAGGAGAATCATCTTGAATTTATGCGCCGCTTGTCAGAAACAATATAAAAGAGGCGTCCAGGAAACAATTCATTGCTTTTGCATCACGATAATGCACCTACTAACTCGTCATTGCTTGTTCGTATCAGCCACCGTATTCACCAGATTTGGCCCTCTGCGACTTTTTCTGTTCCCAAGATCGAAGAAACCAATGAAAGGACGGTCTTTCGCAACGATAGGGAAGATAAAAATTGAATAGCTGAAAGATCTCAAAGAAATACCAGAGGTGCATATCAGAACTGCTTCGAGAATTGGAAAAATGCTACACCAAGTGCATTATATCTGAGGGGGACTACTTTGAAATTGTTGAATACATGATTATTTTTAGATAAAAATGAAAATTCACCTTATTTTTCGAACAGACTACTAAATACCTCTTCCATTTCTCATTCAAATCTATAATTATGGAACCATCAGATATACACATAACGACATCATTGAGTCACAGATACTGATGTTGATTGAAATGCCACAATCGAGTACAAAGCTCTAATTTTTTATTTTGGTAAGCAATGGAACATGAAAATAATTTGAGAAATAATTAAAAACAAAGTGTTTCTGAAGTTTTTATTGTGATGGCGTGACTTGATAGAAGATGAAATATAATGAATTTTGGAGAAACCTTAATAAATATAAAACACTGGATCCTAAACATGGAATGGAATGATAATTTCTAACTAGCCCCTAGCAATCTTAGTTAATGTGATGTATTGACTTATACGTGTCTAATGTAAAATACAGCATTGAACAAATAAAGTGAACCTTCTGAAACATTTTGGTTTAGTAGTTTACGGTGATTCTTTTTGCATTTACCGTGGGTATTATGATTTGGAAAGGTTATTCGTGTACACCTACATTCCTGTTAACCATTATTCATTTAAAAATCAGTGATTTGAAAAAACACTTATTGTTTACCAAAACAAAGGAAGTGAGTGATAATGATTTAAATCTACGATACGTGTTATTCAAATTATGTTTGAATCGTTGTTTGGCTACAATTTTCAACCAAACTGAATTTTCGTGATAGAAATTTTCAGTAATTTGATAATTATAATAATAAATTTATTACATACCCATCAAAATAACAAGATAACAACAACAAGAATACAAGAGAGAAAAAATAAAAACACTTTGTATTTTATGTGCAAATGGCTTTTGGATCAGATCGCGAATTTGCAATCGCATCTGCACTTTCACCAATGCTGAAAATGTATGAAAATAAAATAGTCTATTAGGGTTTGAAGTTAAGAAGAGAAGAAAGGAACAAAAAGAAGGGAGAAAGTAATAGGTAGATATAGAGATATATGAATAGATAAAACATTTTATAGGATTCTCGCCGCGGACCTACTTATTCTAAATGCAGAACAGATGTTGTTGAACTGTTAAAAACAGTTTCCGACATATTAAAACAATTGTTTATCCATTTATGGAGATAATTTATTGTGGAGAAGATATTAAAGGCTAACAATCGTTTGAATATCTTTTTTATGGACAGGAATGTTCAACAATAGCTTTTAACGCAAATTCAGGTTATGGACGTCTGCTCTATAAGACAAATGTTCATATAAGTTGGGAGGATTTCTATATTTGATTATTTTGAAGAATATACATGTTGCATGACTTCAAATCTGCACTTCAAGTCTGCCAATTTGTGTGAAGTTCTGGACCTTCTTCTAATACCAAATATCAACCTGATGCAAGAGTTTTGAACGTTTTGTATGCGACACCTGTTGTTTTTGTCTAAATATAAATGATAAACAGCGTCACAGTGGTTGAAATAAGATAAAACTAATGACTCACATTGCATTTTTTGGCATCTATATCCAAATATTGTCTATGGAATATATGAGTTTCAATGATGAATAAGCAATTTTTAGTTTGTAGTTTGTACATGTTCATGAAACCTTACTTTATGATCTGAAATCAACCCCAAATTTTTTGAATACAGTCTAAATTGTACCTCAGAGTCTCCCATTTTCAAGCTGTAGTTTTTTACTTGTTTCCTGATGCTATCACTTTCAAAGATAATAGCTACTCATTTGTTCTGATTGATTTTCAACAAATGGTCAGTGGACTTTTTTAAAATCGTATTAAGATCAAAGTTTATAAGTAACTGCTTGAGCTACATCTGAAGATTTGGAAGATAAATATATTTAAGTATCATCTGCATAAAGGTGATATTCACAAGACTTCAACTTCTTGATTAATGTGAAGGAATAAAAGGCATAGAGAAGTGGGCCTAGAATACTGCCTTGGGGTACTTCTGTTTCAACTTCTCTCCGAGTAAAATAAATATCATGAATCTGTACTTTTTGTTATCTATTATCTAGATAAGATGATTTCAACTTTACTGATGCATCACAGAATCAAAAAAGAAAGTAATATAGCACAAAGTATGTTATTATTGATGGTGTCAAATACTCTCGAATAATCCAATAGAGTTAAAATGGTGGCTTAAGTTTTATTCGTGCTAAGGTTATATGTATCCGCTACTCAGTAGG
>WOGN01004063.1:0-14534 GCA_015342105.1 Leptinotarsa texana
TGACAGCTAACCCACGCAACTTTACTTTTCGCTTCGCTTTACCAGTATTTTTCCCATCAAAAAGCAGTGCAAAATAAAAACACTAAATTGTTTTTGATTCATTGTTTTGAAAATAACAGAAGTAGTGCCACTCTTAGTCCAATAACTCACAAATTTATGAGTAGAATATCATGAAAATTCAACAGCTTTCTTTTGAAGGTTAGTACCAACTGACAAAGCGGTGAATGCAATAAGACTAGCGCCATCTATGTGTTAGGCCACACACCTTTCAGCCCAGATAGTATAATCAATGTATATAGACTAACCCATGGACGTAGAAAAATACGTCCATGGACTAACCTCTATATACAAAGGTATAATGGTGTACAATGTTTTCAAGTATTTTCTTCAAGAATTCAAGAAAGGGTAATCTTGAAACGTCATCCAATGAAAGTTCAGTTTCATTTTCAAGTTTAGTTTTCATATTATTGTTCTTTTTTGAAGGCAAAATGTATAGTAACACGAGTTACTTATAATTTGGATTAATATTTATCAAATAATATAGCATTTATGGGCAAACTTAGTAATTTACTCGTCGTATTTGAATATTTTTCAAACTCGGACAATATTTTGAAAAAGTTTTACCTATGAAAATATTCACTAGAAAAATCACGTTAGAAACCTTGCTCTGTTTAGTGTGAAACTCATAAATTTTAATTATTTCTTTGTCTCCACTAGCCATGGTTTTATCTTCCAAATCCATTATTTCTTTGATTATGTTCCTCATCCTGGTTGATTTGATGGCGTACACTCTCATGATAGTAACAGAGTACAAGAGGGTGATGGCAAGATTCGCAAAAACTTCTTTGACGTTTATTTCTGGTCGAGTGAGGAGTATGACGAGCTGGATTATAGCGGTAAGTATGTATAAAAGGTAATATGTGAATGTTGCTTTCGAGTAGATGTTATAAAGTTTCCTCAGTGTAGGGTTGTTCTCAAATATGTACGGCCAGACGCCCAGTAGTGCATTGGCGTACATGCAAACTTTCAGGTGTTCGTTGTTGGGGAAAATCTGAAAATTGTAAAGAAAAAGTCACTTTGAATGCAATGTAACATCTAAGATGATTGTGGCACCGATTATAAATACAGACTATCGGATAGTACCCCTCACAGTTTTCCTACACTTCTTAGTAGCAACTGTAATCAATTTGTTGGAGTAGCGAGGTTATTTTTCAAATATCCCTATGAAAAAGTCTGAATGTGTCAGATGTGTAAAAGTTTTAGCTCTCAAATTCATTCAAACTTTAAACTTTTTGAGAGTTTGTGTGTGATTTTATTAATTTTCTCAATTTTTTTTAATTCCAATAATTGAAATTCACAATTTACTTAATCGTTCAACTGAAATGATTGTTAATAAGTTTTGAATTGTTTTGGGACTTTCATCAAAGTACTTCATAAAGTTGGTGATAGGCTTATTCATGAAGCTTATGTACAAGTGTTACTTTACAGAGATATAATCGATAAACTAGCTAGAGATGAACTAATTATTGTACTTTCAGTGGGATTAGTAGCTACACATCTTCCAAAAGAGCCTCAATTTCATACTGGACGTTCATTTTTTGAGTATATAACACCAGTACCGATTGAATCGGAGTTTTATTTATATTGTTTTCAAAGCGTATTACCAATCAACCCTCAGTATAATTGAAAATGATTAGAGTTTAACTACCATTATAGGATGAGAAATCCTCGACTGTGAAAAGAAGAAAAGATTTTGGAAATAAAAACTCGATTGTGAAAATAAAATTGACCATTTGGACATTATCGTACAGACATACTGAATTGAAAAAACAGCTTTGAAGACAACAAAGACATGTGATCATTCTGGAGTTTTTGGCATACCCAGCCGAAGTATAAAATATCTCTATGAATTGAAAAACCGTTTTTTGGCTTTCTACTTCTCCATTGAAGAAAAAAGTAATGTTATGAAAAAAATAAGTGCACCGTCATGTAATGTTATCCCAATGGGCGATGATGAGGTGATAAGACAAGCGTCTTGTCCCAAAACTTCAAAGTACACCATTAGGGATAGTGTTCATTTATCACATTGTGCAAAGTTCTTATGAATTATATTTGTAATACAAACTGCATGTTTTTTTTTCTAAAAAACTAAACTCTCCTAAAATATTGCCTTTTCAATTTCTGTGTATATCCCAAATATTATTAAAAGTCAAAGTTTTCATAAATAATATCTATTTTATGTCGGTAATAATATAGACAGACACTTACCATATTGAATATCTGCCGAAATCAACTGTGATTCACAAAACATTTTCACTTGATATATTGTCAACACATACGGATAACAATTATAACAATTTTGGTTCATTATTAATGTACCTTGTATAACAACTTCCTAAAGTTTTGAACTCTTATTGAAACAGATGTTCTAATTCCCAGCAAAACAAGGGTAAAGTTTCGTATGGAATTTTTTACGTGATAACGTTCCAAATATCATTTCTTCTATGAACGAATGATGATAATTACAGTAAAGTTCTAAAGAGTTTTCAGATTCGAATGAGACGAATATCACCTGAAGAGGAAGATAATGGATGAAATATAGAGATTAAAGATTCTATCTTCCAACTTCTTGGATTCTAACCAGACTATTCTCTTGAAGTGGTTGCTGTGATTATTGGAGTCTCAGATGGAATTCTTACCCAAAACAAAAGCCCGGCCGGAGATAACGGTGTCAAAGCTATTTTCCGAGTTTTTATCTGAGGTTTCTTCTACTACTGCGGTAGACGATGAAGTAATGCTCGCAGTGCTCGAGTTGTTCCCAACGCGGAAAGTACAATGCTGGAATTTGCCCCCGGTTTTATATTATTGTAGGTGGCCGTGGTTTCGATTCTCTTAATTGAAATATATGACCTTGTTTGTGTACGACTAAGGACAGGTAGCCAGATTTTATCAATGTTCATTGCCGCAGCTACAGGTAATCCGATTAAAAGAAACGCTCACCTGTGATAATACAAAAACCGGAGACAAATTTCAGCATTGTAGTTTCTACATTGAGAACAACTCCAGCACAGCCACCGTTTCCTAATCGTTATTGATGCCTACCGCAATAGTAGACGAAACGTTAGGTATAAAAACCTGTAGACCACTGCCAAATATCCTTAAAATGGCTTTGATAAAAGCATAAGGGTGACATTTTTAACCCACTAGGTCTTCTAAGGGAACATATTTGGCGAACCGAATAAAAGGAACTGAACTCCACAAAAAACCACTTTGTTGATTGAAAAGAGGACATAACTGGTTCCAAACGGAAACAAAGCAATTTAAAGTTAATTTACCTCCTTCCCCCATAACTTTTGAATGGAACAAGATATCAAGTTTGGTCGAAATGTAAGTGAAAAGGTATCATTTTCAGTACTTTTTGATAAGAAGCTGATAGGGCGCTACCAATTTTTTTCAAATAGAAAGCAGGTCTTATACTCGTTTGATATTTACTTCAATTCTCTATCGAAAATTTTTATTTCTGAAAATCGGATCAGCCGTTCCCGAGTCATTGTACTGGAAGTTTTTTGTTTATTTGAGAAATGCCATTCAAATTAAAATGAAATCATTATCCACTAGTGAATGTTCGAAAATAGTTTTCATTACTTTTCAAAATTGGACATTGAATTTCTCAGTAGTCATGTTTCACAAATAATTGTTTTTTTCAATAGACTTTGAAACTGGTCATTAAATTTCTCAGTAGTCCATTATTCAAAAAAAATCACTAGTCTTGTTAGGCATAAAAACGATTTTTATTAAAATTAACAGTACTGAAAAAAAATGAGATTATTCTTCTTTATTTCGACTCGTACAGAAAAAACGTTCAATAATTACTTTAATTGGACCTAAAAACAGAAAAAACTCAAAAATTCTGATATCTGTTTTGATAAACGAGTTCACAATATAAAATTCTTGACTATTATTTTTTTTTATAGAAAACGAAGAAAAATTTCATTATTATTTACAAAAATCTTAATGCATATCTTAAATTATCACAAATACTGAAATTCTTTTCAGGAAGCTCTTCTCTTGAGAGAGATTTTGCCTCGGGCAAGGTACGATATATAAATCCTAACTTTTGCTCCATCAGATTTCTTAACCCAAACAGCATCATTGCCAATGGCAGATATATTGGCAGGGAATTTGGGCATGTCACGACCTACAAAAATAAGAGAAAACAGGTTAAGTTGTTGATGGAAATAATGAAAAAATACCTACCTTCAACAAAAACGGATTGTCCCCGATGATACCAACGTTTTTCATACAATAATTTTCCATCTTCTATTCGAGTTTCTATGAGAGGAGTTTCAGCGACCTGCTGAACGGGCACTGCTGCCTAAACAAAAAAATACATGTAAATTTTATATGAATTATTGCATTCAACAGTTTTTTTCTGCATTTTATCATTTTATCGTTGTGAAGGAAATAATCAAGAATAAATTTAGAAAGTATCAAGTTTCTTAGACATATTTGAGGTATACATCTAGCATTTTTCATATCCGACTGCTCTTAACCAAAAATTAGCAAAACTCAACTCTTATTAGAATGAATAAAATTTATTCAGTTACCTGGACATGTCCTGGACTCGATGAACAAGAATTCTCACTGTGTTTTCGAACTGGCGTAGAAAGTTTTCCTTTATTAATGATTCGCAAATCATGTTCCATCTCTTTTTCGTCAAGCAGGTAAGTGATTTGTGCCGTTGGAGCTTTTCTCCTTTTCTCTGGTAGAGGCATTGGATCATTTGGTCTCCGACGAAGTTTTCTTGTCATAACTGGCTTTACCTAGAAAACAATATTCTCAGTTATAAAGATGATGGAGTAAATAGATCATATACACTTACCTCCATTGAGTCACCTGTGAGCTCCATGGTGAATCTTTCTGCTTCCACAGTCCTTTTTTTGTCTTCAAGATCTGATATAAGGTTTTCCTTCAGATCAATTTTTTTCTCTTCAAACTCTCGAGCAGCTGCTTTTTTTCCCTGGATATATTCCCTTTCAACACATTCAATAGTATACTCCCTATAGAGTGCATTCAGACGTATACGCTCTTTATATTGGTATTCAAGCTTTCGAACTTTCCTGTTATAATCGTGATGAGTACCATCTTTGAGTTGCTGCAATTTCTTTTTCAAATTAGCCAATTTATCCTGGTACATTTGCTCTTTGATTTCCAGTGGTTCTCGATGTCTTCCTGGAGAAATTAGATCACATGTTATTTATAAAGATTAAAATGTTTAATATTATGCACCTGTGTCTGTTTCACTGGCATCTTCAGTATCTTCATCACTTTCTTCAGGAAGTTCTTCATGATCTTTATCATCTTCATCCTCAAACTTTTCCTCGTCATATTCAAAATCTTGAATGCATGAATTAGAATAAGGAGAGCCAAACAAAGACATTTTTCAAAAAAAAGGCTCAATTTTTTTCAAGAATACTTTCATTCAAGATGTCTTAATCAGGCTATATTCTGTAAGTTAAAACTTAAAACCTTCACTTCATGTCACGTGAAAAGTGTAATTAAATCAATAGGTATCTTATTTACATTATTATTACATTAGTAATTGTTACTTTTTTAACTAGTTACTATTCTTCTACTGGAAAAAAATTATAACAGATTATGTCAAGAGTATATAAGTAAACGGTGCTCAAAAGTAAAATTTGACAGATAACACGATTAAGGTTATGTCGATGCGATGGACAACACTAACTAATAATTTTTCTTCTTATCGTGGTTCTAAGCTACTGGGGCCATCCAGTCAAAAGGTTGGTATATGACTTCGAAAGTGATGGTTGACTTATCAAAATTGAGGAGAAATGCTCTTCAATCTTCGATTTTGTTATTTGGGTTCTTGATACGAACCCCAACTTTTTATAGATCGAGTTTATCATTGATTGAAACAGACAAACGACACAGAACAAATATTGGAAATTCTAACCACATAAGGAAGAGATTTTACCATGTTTTGTCCCCACATAATTAAAATCTATAGTTTTATGTTCGTCTCGAAGCTGAGTGTGTCCCTTCTGATTATTTACCTTTTTTTGTGACAGACATATAGGACAGGTTACAAGGTACGGACTTCCTCTCCGACTACGCAGAGGACGTTGTGCCGATAGAAGTGCGATTATGTAACTCAGTTACATAATCGTCGTATCTTGATAAATGGCTATAGTAAACGAGCCCTTTAAACCAAAGAGAAAGAAAAGACAAATTTAAGGTTATAGGAAACTGAACCTAACCTGGAATACTCAGTTACATAACCTGTAACTCAGTTACATAATCGTCGTATCTGGATAAATGGCTATAGTAAACGAGCCCTTCAAACCAAAGAGAAAGAAAAGACAAATTTAAGGTTATAGGAAACTGAACATAACCTGGAATACCTGCAATTTTTCAAAATGCATACAGATTTGTCCCCACACCTGCATACCGATCATTGTAATGAATTGATTAGGATATTACATCAATGTCGTCAAGAGGTAGGGAATATAAATGAAATAGTTTTTGGATTAAAAAAAACATGTTTCAGAACCCTTTCCTAAGACTGTTTGGAATGTGTAATTCGGAAGACAGTGAGATGAGAAAGTGTTTAAAACAGGAACGTTTAGAAAGAAGAAAAAGAAATTATGAAAAGTCCTTGGAGACAAAACGAAAACTTCAACGGCTATTCGAAGAAGAAAAACAAAAGTAATTTGTATTTAGAAATGATTATTGATAAATGATTTTATTTTCAAGAATTTATCTCGGCTGTAATATGGTCAATATTCTTTATGATAAACATATTATTCTCCAATGGAAGATATTCAAATGAAATGTGATTCACTCCTCAGGTTCACCAGATATGTGTTTAGGCCTTAAGAATGTTCACAGTATTATTGTTGAGATAGAGGACCAGTATGGAATGAATTGTACATAATAAATGTTAAGCCATGAATAACTTATTTAACTTTATCAGCAGGTTGAGGATTTTTGAAAAATGTCAATTGGAACATTCTGTCGAAAAGAAACTGTCTTGCTCATATGCCACCTGGAATTGTAAAAGTAATACTGAGTATTGAGTAGATGGACCGCCTATAGACTTGTGCACATTGCGAATTGCACAAAGCAATCTAATGCAGAGTACTCTAGACTGCTGGCTGACACTGGAAGTTACCAGCATTCTGGGAATGACCTCTGACATGCCTCCAACTGTCAACTATGAACTGCCTTATACACTACTTTTTCCGAGTAGAGAGAATTGGCTCACTTCCAGGCGTTCCTTCATCCTTCGAAGTTTGAAACCAAACAGTTGTTGGACTACAGTAGGGATGAACTACGATGTCTAATAGACCTTCTCACAGGTAACTGTCGTCTGAATATCATTTGCAGATTTGGACTATGGGAAGACAGTGCGTGTTGCCTCTGTTTGGAAAACGGCGAAACAGCAGAGCATATACTTTGAGCCTGTCCCGCTGCAGACCGAATCAGGTTTTCAGAGTTTGGTAGAACAACAATTTTTCCATCTGATTTGAAAAATCACTCACCATATAAACTAATTGGCTTCGTCAAGAAGCTGATTTTATTTGGTCTAGTTTGAATAGGTGTGAACCACAATAAACCCTTGCGTGTTGCTGTGGAGGGACGAATAGGCCCCCTCACTTTTGACCTAACCTAATATTTCAAGTATCTTGTGGAGGCAGTATCGGTTATTTCATACTGTAATATAGCTTCACTCGTCAAACTGAGGTGTCTGCACTACATTTGTACTGTTTCTCAACAGAAATTATTAACACGAGCTCTTACAACAAAATTAGATTATAAAAATAATCGCTTAGTGCCACATTACCTGTAGAGTCCTGCAAGGCTGATTCATGCCTATTGCCAATCAAGTTTTGATCAGCCCTTGCGGAAATACAAGTGCAGTGAGGATGAGAGGTGAAGGTTGTTACAGAATCAATACAAAGTTTTAGATCCATGCTTGAGTTTCAAATTAGGTTATTGTATAGCAAATAGCAAGGGTCCAGAACTATCGATGGCTCTATCAATAATTATCGATAGTTTCAACTATCGATGGTATTCGATAGTTGTGTTATGTGAGTGATGTCAACGTATCTTGACATTTTTTACTTGATATCGACCGTTGACATAAATGACACAATGAAGGAAGTGAATAAAAGTAGAAAATAACATTTAGAACAAAAGTGAGAAAAGAAGATAAGATAGGATAGGATAAGAAGAAAAAGTCACCTTTCAATCCAGTCATCGAATGTTCACATTTTATATTTTATGGTTTGTTTTGTTTTAGTTGTAGTTTTATTCTTTATTCTTCTTCGGATTTTAATTTGTACCTTTGATAAAAATGGACAAATTTTTAATAAAAGAACATGGTGCAAGTACGAGCAAGGTGAAAGGTAATTAAAAATGACTATAATGTCTGTTTGGATAACTATTTTAGCTTGCACTTTATATTAGAAGTATTTGTTTTCAACAAGGTGATTTTTTACAGAAAGATTTTCATCAGTTTCATGTACTGAGGACGAGGACTACGAGTTGATAAGATCACGATCACCACCAGGTCACGTCATGAAACTTAAAAAAAATAACTATCGAAAACTATCGATAATTATCAATAGTCAAAAGTCGAACTATCGAATACTAACGATGGTCAAGACTATCGATAGTCCTCGACCCCTGTTGTATACAGAAACATGTTGCGGTTATGTAAACTGTTTGATGAAAATATCAGGATGAAGTGTTACTTGAATGAAGGTAACTTTTGTTAATAAGAAACCTCCTATAAATTAACTTTGTGAACAATCATTGAATTGCTCACTATTTAGCGAGAGTTTTCGACAAAACAAAAGCGAATTGGTAAAATACACTGGGGTTTTTATAGGTCTATTCTGGTTCTCAGTTTGAACAGTTCAGGATCGTTCAAAAACAGTTAGTCAGTTGTAGACTGAAATGATCTACGAGATGATGTTCAGTATCCAGTTGGACGACTGTTTTATGACTTAAAAACAGTCCAGATAAAGAACCAGAACAGAGTTTATGTATCATCCTTCCATGAAGACGCAGGTTGATACGCAAGAGGTACAATATAATAGTGTTGCTATACCCAATACTGTACTCCTTTTTTATTTTCTGAAAACGTATTATTTTTGTTTGCATGTGATTTCGACGCGTACATTCACTAGTTTTTTCTTTGGAGCTAACAACTTAATCAATACCGCTGACATCCGGCTTATATACCAGTGAAAAAACACCTTAAATATGGTGTACACTTCTGTACAGAAGTGAACACCTTCCAATTCATTTAAGTCTATATTTATTGTATTTCACTTCGAAATTTGGGTTGCAGTTTTAAATGACGACGTTACTCTCTGTTACCTCGACGGACAGATTACCACAACTCGGCCAAGGAAACAGAAATAACTGTCGTTCAATTCCTGGTAGATTAAAGCGATCTCGGGAAAAATTACGTATTTTTTTTAACATTTGGACTCAAAAAGTTTTTATTTGGCAACATCGAACAAATAAATATTCGATTTGACAGTAATGACAGTTGACGGAGTTGAATTTTTGACTTTGTGGTTATGGTAAATCAAATTGCCTGAAGATGAATACCATTTTGAAGAAATCTATTGAATTACTTCCATCAAAACTGTTTTTGAGAAACGGAACAGCTTTGATTCATACCAGGTAATGGTTCACAGTTGTCAGTAAAATGTCCATATTTATCATTTTGATTAGTTATGTAATTTCCAAGGAAATGGTATCTGAAGTTTACAGTCTGTTTAATTTCTCATTTTACTCATTACTGAAACATAAATATTGTCATGATGAACGTCTGAAAAATTCATTGTTTTGAAGTCAACAGAATAATGGTGCGAAATGGTATCCAGATTCAGAATGGATGTCACAGTTTGACGGACCTGTCATGTATCCTGATGAGGAAACTAAGCATTGGGCTCTTCAACCATGGAACGCCAAGAAAATCCCTGTGGAAAAAGCAGTGAAAAACATGACCCTAAACTTTGGGCCCCAACATCCAGCTGCCCATGGGGTACTCCGACTAGTCTTGGAATTAGACGGAGAGGTATTATAGCAAACTTTGTTGTAACTATTGATTTTTCATGTAATTTTTAGGTAGTGAAAAGGTCTGACCCCCATATTGGACTTCTACATCGTGGTACAGAGAAACTTATAGAGTATAAGACCTATACACAAGCGTTACCATATTTTGACAGACTTGACTACGTTTCAATGATGTGCAACGAACAATGTTATAGCTTAGCGATTGAAAAGTTGTTGAATATTGATGTTCCATTAAGAGCTAAATATATCCGAGGTATACCTTGACAATTGAAAAGCCTGACAAATAGATGTTGCTTTATAGTGAACTGTAGAAAAAGTGATTTTTTCCTATTGGATTAAAATATTTTTGGAGGTGTATGCTGTGCAAATTAGTTGGCAGACTATACACAATCTAACTTATGCTTATAATGATTTCAGCGACATTCATGGTGTATTTGGGGAAGGGGTGGGGAAGGGAGGAATTTGACCAATTCCATTATCGATCAAAGGTAAATTAACTGTTAGGATTACCCACCTGCAGAATATTTTGAAATTGTAGTTAATAAAGTTTTTTTCTGGAAAAAAGTCTAAACCATTTTACACAAGTACAAACAAAAGGTTTTCTAAATATTCCACTTTGGGATATCCGAATATTTATTAATAAAAAACCTACAATACAAAAAAAAAATCTAAAAAGGACTTTTAAGTTATTGAAGAGTTTTTTGCAATATTTTTATTCCTTTGCCCCTTCCTTGAATACTGCATGGTTTGATTCGATACTGCTCATCAGTTCACTTGCAATATAGTTTTTGATAAAAATTTGTTGAATCTTGTGCTAGTTTAAAAAAAAATAAGATTTACGGTAATGAAAACTTGTGACGTGACACCTTCTCTTCACGATGGCTTTCTGCCCCTCTATTCACTTGTCACTTCCATTTGTATCGTTTTCAGCAGACCACATCATAATTGTTTATAAAAGTAAATGACACTTTTATGAGTTACTTTGTCATTGGTTCTGTAGGCAATGTTATAAAAGTAGAAATGAATGTGATGTTAATTTTATATGGGAATACTTTTTTCTTAATCTCCACATTAGATTCCATGTTTGAAGTTTGTGTAATGTTTCATTTGAAAGTATCGACAAGGTAGTACTATTAATATCCAAAACCAGCATTTTTCACAATCGCCAATAATGCAACAATCTTGTCGAAGCGTGTTTTGTCAACTTGGACTGATGAAATGGGCGTTGAGAAAAATATTACATTTTTGGTAATTGGGAAAAGTACTTGTTACAGTTAGCTAGAGTTATTTTACGCCAGAATTTCCAGTTTCACCTTTTATATTCATTTACATTCCATTCTCATTTCTAGGGTGAAGCTAAGTCAAATTTTCACATGATAATATAATAAACTTTTCTTGAGTTAAACTCTTTGTGATATTGCAAACAAATAATAGCAAAAACTCTAGTGAAGTAACATTATCATTATAAATCCTTTATTTAGTCAAAGACTAATAATACAGTTCAGGGAGTAACAATTTTAAATTGTTATATTTATTGTTTATTTATTCTGTATTTTTTGTTCAAATCTAAAAATAAAATTAATTTGTTGTCACTTGTAGATTGTCATAAAGCAATAAAATATATATACATACATATACACACATACATCATCGCCTTGGTAGTAAAAAGAGCTAAGCCACATTTTTGGGTAAATTGAGTTAACAACACATCAATCGAAAAACATTGAAAAATACAGTGGTGAGAAATAATACTAATAAAATAAAACTAAAGTATCAGTTATCTCTCTTCACCACTGTATTTTTTAACGTTTTTCGATTGATGTCTTGTTAACTCAATTCACCCAAAAATATGGCTTAGCTCTTTTCACAACCAAGGCGACGACGTGCAAAATTGTTAATTACTAATTTACATCTCGTCTCAAGTATATTATTATAAAATCTTGCCAGTACATAAAAAATATATAAATAAAATTAATGTCGTCATATAGAAAAAGTAAAATATATATGAAAAGTTTCTAAACAAGAAGTTTACGTCTCACAACAAATTTAGATACTGTGTGTTTATAAAAATAAACGTCAAGTCTCATTACGTTTTTCAATCATATATTTTTTTAATAACTTTTTGAAACGGTCAATAGAATCTATATCCTTCAATTCTGGGGTTAAATCATTGAAAGTCCTTTAACAAAGAAAGAATTTTGAGAAGTCTTTGTCCTTACTAGAGGTAAGTGAAAGCAATTTCTTGATCTGGTTGGGTATTGGTGCAGTTCAAAATTGTGACTTATTTTATCAATTAAGTATTTAGGTGCCCGTCCAGTTTTGTTTTTAAAAATGGTGTAACAGATAATCTTTAATTGCTAACCATCCTAAACTGTCAACATGGTTTTTAAGTGAGTGCGCCTGCTACATGACTAAATGATATGCATTGATCGGTTTTGTATTCAGAAATATTTTTGCGAAATAGAAGTTTTTTATTTTGTGAAAACATTTGAAATGGACGAATAGCCAAGCAGCATGAGATCGTTAGGTGTCGTTTTACAAGTTTTTATTGCCAGAAGCGAGTTCCTGAAGTAGTCGATTTTTTGGCAGTGATTTGAGTGGCTTTTCTTCCAAAAGAAAACCCAAATTGCACTTCAGATTCGTGAATAGCAGAAAAAACAAATATCTATATCTTAAAGAACGCTTCAAAAAGATGTTTTTCATTTCAGTATTATTTGCTGAAATCACTAGAATTTTGAATCATATTATGGGTATTGGTACTCATGCTCTGGACGTTGGTGCTTTGACTCCATTCTTCTGGCTCTTTGAGGAACGTGAAAAACTCATGGAATTTTATGAAAGAGTGTCAGGAGCTCGTATGCACGCCGCTTACATTAGACCTGGAGGAGTTTCCCAAGTGAGTCAATATCAAGATATATTTTCAAATAAAACTAGTTAGTAGTGAGTGATGAAATACTTACTTAATATGAGTTATCATAGATGAAGTTTGATTTCAGGATATACCATTAGGTTTACTTGACGATATTTATGAGTTCGCCTCCAAGTTTGGAGAAAGGATAGATGAAGTTGAAGACGTTCTGACAAACAACAGGATATGGGTGCAGAGAACGGAACATATTGGCGTTATCTCTGCTGAAGATGCTTTGAATTATGGCTTCAGGTAAAATAGTAATGACAATAAAAAGTTTTGTCCGTTTTTATGACTCTAAACTGTTGTATCTCGGTCAATATTTATTCAATACAGAAGTGTATAGCAGTCGCTGACTATTATACAGTAACCTTGGTCTTTTTTGATGAGTTTTCACTTTTGTAAAGTGCCTGGGCGACTTATCAGTGTCCAACCACCGTCTTGAACGTTTCCTGTTGTCGTAGAACATCCAGTTTTCATCACACTTGACGATCCGATCCAAAAAAGGAGCGTTTTGGTTGCCCAATGGCAAAGAAGAATATACCTCTAAACGTGACAAAGCCTGTCGACCGTTCAAATTATGGGGCATCCACTTTTGGAGCTTTTTGACCTCTCCAATACGTTTTAAACTATCAAAAACCGCATGAAAGCTGACGACCAGTTCTTCCGTCATCCCACATACCGTTCGTAATGGGTGAGTCTCCACCAGGGTCCTCAAATCCACGTCCTGGATTACTGAAGGTCGACCACTTTGGGGCTCATCTTTGAAGCTATCAACTCCGGAGTAGAATTTAGCAAACCAACGTCTAACGGTGCTTTTATTAACACTAACATTGCCAAATGCCTGGTTAATTTATTGGACTGTTTCGGCAGCGCTTTGGTTCAATTTTAATTTGTAGAATAAATATTTGAGATGTGGAGCTACAAAAACACATGGGTCCTCTACTGTTTGTACTCTATGTAAATAACATTGAATTAGTAGTTACCAAAGGTCATTATACCGCTTAAGCAGATGACTTTTTGCTAGTTATATCTGCACCAGATACAAAAGAATTACAAAACAATTGTGCCAAAATAGTAAGGTGGATATCAAATTATTTCAATAACAACGATTTATTTCTTAATGCGGACAAAACAGATGTTATTCGTATTCACAACTGGCAAAACAGAGTGGAAGACGTAAATTTCATGGTGAACAATGTGACCCTAACAAATACTGATCACAATGTAAGATTCTTGGGAATCATTTTAGATGAGTTCCTCAATTGAAAAGGCCACTGTCAACAATTAGTATCAAAACTTGATTCATTGAAGTTTCTCTTCGTCAATTTACGAACAGTTTTAACAAAGAGTCAGCTGCTAAATATATATTATGTTCAAGTAGAATCAAGACTCAGGTATGGTATCTGTTTCTGGGGTGGCTCCACTAGAGCAGGAAATTTTTTTATAGCACAAAAGCAAATTCTGAGGTGCATAGCAAATTTTTGTGATAGTGCATCATGCAAGG
>WOGN01004064.1:0-14533 GCA_015342105.1 Leptinotarsa texana
TATCTTCCTCTTAAAGATGATCACTTGGTGATCGAAACACGTGTTGAGGTGTAAAAATAACGATTTGGTGTTGGGAAAAAACTCCAGTAATATTCATATTTTAAGTTGAGTATTGTATGAATGAGTCATGGAAAGTAGTATAAAGCTAACAATTTCAATCTCACATTTGATTTCTTTCGCTAACAGAAAGTTACAGTTATAACATGTTCTCTAATTAAATTACTTTCTTGCCAATTTATTTTGGAACTGATACGAATTAGATATATGTTATATTTTGTTAAATTAATTTCTCGTTAGCAAGTCATTTGACAAGTCACAATCTTGAACAGACTTCATTGTTGAAAAATAAAATTTTTCAGTCAAATTGCTGATATCTTTCCACTGTATAATGAGAAATATTATGAATTTTCATTTAGAGACCTGCCTGCAATTGTCTGCCAGAAAACTACTTCCCTGCCTAATATTACAATAGTCATTGTATAGATAGTCGTGCAAATTTCCTTAAAGAGGAAATTTGCAAATTAATCGAGTGATAACCTACAAAATGATTTCAGACTATTACGACAGTGCAGGACAGATGCTATCTCAGACAAAGCTTTTGTATATACGATGAAGCATTGATAAATCTAGTTGAGTCTGCTAACTTGGTTATTCTGTCCTGTACTAAGAAGGAGTAATGCTCCGAAACTCGTCTAGAGGTGATAATTCGATTAATTTTATAGATGTCTTGCATCTGAAAAAAACGAGAGGTGTTTGCAAGAATATTCTCTATAAGGAAACTTGCACAAATGTCTGTCAGATATAATTTAAAGTTCATCTTGAGCCTGAGAAGTAGTCCCACTTACATTTGCTAGATCCTACTGTGTAGGAATGCTGGAAGAGGTGAATGTGGCGAATTTTATTTTGACAATTTTTATTTATGTGTATTTATGTTTCTCTCCTCGAAACAGTGATCAGGCTACATATTTTGATATCCTAGTTGAATTTCAAATAACCAATGAAAAGTATTTTTCTGGTTGTGCAATACTATTCTAGTCACATAACATGACTTTTTTACATCATCATGAACAATCTTCAGTTATATGTATATTTTGTGTTTTTTAAAGTCTCCCTGCACTTTTTTATTCAATAGTAATATTTAACTCACTTTACATATTGAATCGTTGTAAATATTTTAATTGAATTATTTATTTTGTACAAACTGGAAATTTACAATTTTGTATAGAATTGTTTTACTGTAGCTATATGAATTTGGAAAATATTCATTGGTTTTATATATTGTGGTGCTAAAGTGTATTGGTCATTTACTCTTTCGCAATGGGTGATGTTCAGAAATAGAATTATTGTGCCTTATTTTATTAGGTTGACTCTTATTCAATTTCTTCATTTTATTCATAACTAGATAGGAAAACGATCATGTCGCATTTACCCGATACAGGTAGGGGAATTGTAGATTTTTATTATTATATAAAGTGGGGTAACTGAAAAAAGCAGTATATACCAGAAGAGTTATTGCATGCATCATTAGTAAAGTTCTGGCACTTGCCATCCACTCGTTGCAGTTATGACTTTTCAGTATAATAATATATTCATTTTTTGTTACATTTTTAGAGAATTTGGGCATTCATTGTCTAAGAGATGAAGAATGAAGGAGGTTCAAAAATTACTATTACACAAAATTTCCAGATCCGTCATTGAATATAATTTCACTCAAATTACATTTTTCTTCTTTCAAATTTCGAATCTAACACTGAACAAGAAACATTAGCTTCTCTTTCATTAAAATTTCACTTCAAGTTATTATATTCTTAGAAATTTGCAATAAATAATACATTCCTTCTTAAACAGTTACAATCAGTATCAGGTAGGATAGGTTTTGGATTAGACTGCTGATAATGTAAAGATTTGTTTATTTTCTGTTGATAATTGCAGAATATGATTCCGATACAAAAAAATATTGTAAACAAGTTTCAACTATTAAGTTATTTTTGTCAGTTCTTTCAGTTGCGGTGATTTGGGAATTAGTTTAAAATGATGAAAAATGAAATATAGTCCCCTATGCGAGAGAATTAGGTTAAAATCTTTGTTGTGCATTATTAAATTTATTTGTAGCTATTGAAATTTAGTCAATTATTATTAATTAGATAATCATAACCAGTTGTTTGAGAATAAATGGTATTACAAAAAGTAATTGTATATTGTATCATATTTGATAAGTTTCAAATATTTTGATATCTATGCCACAATGTCATTTCGAACACTCCTGCATAAATAATATCTGTGATGAATCTATTCTTCCAAACTGGAAATGATCAAAAATGCTTTTTATTAAGTTTTTTTACTAAATTGTTATATTCAAGATGCCTCCATCGATATACTTTACAACTGAATCTGAAAATTACAAGGCATATTTTTGTGAAAACAGTAATTTCTTATATTGATCAGCATTTGTTTTGTCAGATATATGTTCACTGAATAAAATAACTTTAAAACGACTTGAGTTTTTGAAATCATTGTATTATTATATTATCTTCACTCACTTGCTGCCGATAAGGCGCTATGAAATTTTTTTTCAAATGGAAAGATAAGTCCTCTGACATTTCATATGAACGGCATTTCAATTCCCCATACAACGACAATCACTTTTTTGAGTTTCAATAACCGGTTGGGAGTTATTGATGATTGAATTTGGGACTAGGAATTTCGTAACTCCGCCACCCCATGTCAGATTTTTTAAAATAAATGTTCATTGGAAAGATAAATAAATTAGTAATATCTTTTGATATGAATAAGTGTTAATTGCAAGGGCATAAAACGGTAAGATTTTATTTTAACCTCGTTATTATTTATCTTAAAGAATGGTTTAAGCAAATGTTCTCCTTGAACTCCCCGACTGTAAAACAGTGTATTTTCTCATTCCAACTTTCGATTTGATATAGCTTCAAAGGAAAAAATAGAGGAGTCAAGTCCGGTGAACGAGCAGGCCATTCCAACTGGACACTCCTGCCAATCCACATACCATGGTTAGCCTGATCCAACCAATCCCTTACAGGCCTAAAAAATGTAGTGGCGCGGCATCTTGTTGCAAAATAACTAGATTTTCGATTTCATCTTAATTGTTGGCCATACTTTACAGAATCTGTGGGAGAATGAGGTTATAAATAATTCACAAATTTAAATCATTATTTAGATTTTCCTCTAGATATATTGGACCAACAATATAATTTTCCAATATTCTTGCCCACAAATATATTTTCTCAGGAGTTTGAGTGTGACCTCGAAAAATATATGGAATTATGTCTGACCATCATCGCACATTTTGGCAGTTGACATTTTTAGTTAAGAAAGTGCAATCGTCACTACAAAAAATACCTTTTGGTGTACGGTAAAAGCTCTAAAACCAACAACTATGCAATTATACTCTGTGTTTCCATAACATTGGTATTATTAATGAGTTGACAAATAAATATATAATTTTTTATGATTTGTGTACTGAATGTACTAAAATTGGTTTACTTTTTGGTGCAGATATTTGTGGCAAATTGTTAAGAGGAAGGTTTAAAAAATTGAAAAATGATTTAGTTGCCATAGAAATTCATTTGAGGTGGACAGTCTTGGAAAATGTCTACGCAATATCCATATTTTGTATACACTATGTAGTTTTGATGGCGTGAATACAGCTTGTTTGTGGATTTTGGATATTTTTGAAATTAGGAATTATATAGCTGTAATGTAGATGCTCAAACAATAAAATATTCAATGTTGTGATGCTGATAACAGATACGGAGTTAAACTTCTTTGGGTAAAGGATATAGTCTAAAATTACTACATGATAGGTAATTCCCAAAAAAAAGAAGTTTTTCTACAACTGAAAAGTTGACAAGTTTCAACAAATTTGCAAAATATAGAAGATATCTGGTAACTGGACATCTGGACTGAAGTTCTGAGTAGGATTACTTCCTGTAGTTTTAGATATAAAAAAGGCATTTCTTCAGATCAGTACAGCATACACAGATAAAGTTTTTATGGTGGAAAGATCAATGTCCTAGTGATATTGTACAATATCATTATGCAAGAGACACATCGGGTTTCTCTTTCAGCCCTTTTCACAGTTTTTAACATACATTGCAGATAAGTTCAAAGAATTATTTCATGTTGATAACTGCGTGACAAATGTTGAACTGAGTTGAAAAAATGTATTAATGAATCCAAGTGTGTTAAGGGTATGGTACAATTTGATTTTAGATTTTGGGAATGTAATTACAATAATATTTTTCAGGAGGAAATTAAATTCCTACTAATGGTAATATTGTTTCTGTTTTTGGAATCTTGAACGAGATAGATTTTTTGTGACATGAATGGATTGAAGAATTTAGATGACATACTAATTACAAATCGAGATTTACTTTCAGCTGCCCAACATATTATCGACCATGTTGGTTTCACGTGTTTCCTTACATTGTTGCCCAAAATTTTATTACAGGAAATGTTGAAACTTAAATTGGTTTTGGGATAGCGAGTTACCCAAAGAAATCAGAAGCTTCATGAACTGATTTAGTCAAGTCCACTTTAGAACCTTGTCACATCCCTCCCAAGAAAATATATTTGACAGTTTGAGCATATTAAATTATTTTTTCTGCTTTTATTTTTATCAGAAATGAACACTTTCACAGGCTAAATCCAGAATAGCTCCAATTAAGCTTATCTCTATACTCCACTTATAGTTAGTTGTCAGGTGCTATTCTCGGATGTATTATTTTCAAGTCAGGGAAGAGGTGATTTTTTTAAACATAGATATGTTCTATTGGTGTGATTCGAAAGTCGATTTATTTTGAAATTCGTGCAGCAGATGAAATTTGGTAACAGACCTTTTTATTTAAGAAGTAGAGAGAAAGTGTGGTTTGTTGTGTTCACTTGTGCATTGTACAGGGATTGTCATTTTGAAATGGTTAAATTACTTTCCACACCAGATTTTTTATTTGCTTCGAGCAGATGTATTGCTAGGAGGGGAATAATTTTAATCAATTATTCTGATAATGGAATTAATTTTGTAGGCGCAAATATTGAAGAGTTTAGATTGAAATGTTATTTTCATATTTTTCAATGTGAGTAAAATAACTGTGTTTCAACCCCCCCACTGCTTCATGGTGGAAAGAATAGTAGGAGGAAATTGTACGTATTATAAAGGTACTATTGAGACGAAATTTAGGATGACCATGTATTACTTATGATAAACTGATAACTATAATTTGTGATTGTGAAGCTATTATAAACTAACAAAAACTCACCTATGTTTATGATTCTTCAAACGATTCAACGCCTATTATACCTTCAATATTCATTCAGGACATTCAATGCAGTGAAACTCATGGTTTAGATGCTTCAGATAGGACTGGTATTGAAAAACAATATATTTTTCAGAAATTGGATTTAGTTCAACTAGGTCAATGAAGGCATGAAAATTAGCAACATAGTGTTGATTGGTTTAGATAATACGGAACACATAAATATAGGAATATACCCAGGTAGAGAAAACATTGCCAAAGTGGCAAAAATAGAGCTAGCATCAGGAGTTGAAATGGTTCGTTTTTCCTAGAAAAGAGGAGTTCTTCAATTCAACCTTAACCTTTGATGACTCACTAATTTTCAAAGAAGAGGAAAAAGAAGTTACGAGTCATGGATGTAAAATCAATGCTTCCAAGCACTGTTGATATTAATTGATTTTGTTTCCTGTTTGCAAAAGATAGGAGTATGTTGCTGATAGAGAAGCCTCATTCTTTCTTGAGATTACTCCATAACATAAAGAATAATTTGTTGAGTGTAAAATTGGATGTCAATATGTCTTGACACAATCACATTAGAGGAAAAACAGCAGCTAGTAGATAGCACATTGCACAAAGGGGTAGAAATTAATAACGCCAAAAAATAGTAAGGAAGGAAAAAATAGTGTGCTCATTACGGAAAAAATAAGAAGTTGATCAAAGGTACGGTGGATGAAATTAGGCAAATTTTAGGACTGGGAAATAGTTTTTCATCATAATGAAATATACTAAATATTTCGATTCAAACAATTGTGGAATATAAAAATGCAAAAAGCTAAAAGTTTCCATCAGAGAAAAAAAAAACGGTTTTTACAATTTTTTTCGTAGTATTTCAGGTTGCCTATACAAGAAAATGGTTCAGTAGGTCTGATGTCAGTAGAAACCCTGAAAAACAATTTTCAACTCCTAAAATTTCATCCCCCGTACATTAATATATTTCTCATGTGGAAACCAGTCTTTTCTATATTGTGAAATAATTTTTATGCTATTGAAGGTAACCATATTATATTTCATGGATAGTTGGACTAATCATTATGGCAAAGTGTAATAATTAGCACTTGGATGGTACTTATCTATAAATAATATTTTCATCCATTAGTTCTTTCAGTAATCATAAATGTTCTTTATACCGACCGAACGAATATTATCTGGTTTTTCACGTTTTAGGTAGTTGAAATGTGGTTACCCTAATTCATGGTATAACATGTGAGATGTGTTATTTTTAAATATAATGAGACAGGTGCTCTGGTAGTATGTTGATATTATGAAAAATTATTTACCTATATAGCAAGTGTAATAAAAATTAATGAAAAAAACAAGGTCAGCGTGGTTGTTGTATAAGTGTCATTGGTGCCATAGTATCAATAATGTGAATACTAAATCCACCGACCAAGGTAACACATTTTCTATTTTATTTTCAAAAATGTATGACCTTAGAGTTTATATATAATTTGAATATTTCAAAAATTCTCCAGTATACCTATTAGCAACTTTTCGTTTGTCAAATAAAGTTTTACATTTCCAGTTGTTCTGAAATATCTGTCTCCTTTAATGATGGGTAACTAACCAGATATATAATGTCATAGTTTGGAGTAAATTTAGAAATCATGGGATAACAATAACCATGCATTGTGATAATTATATTACAGAATCATAATAAATTATATTTGTTGTGTTTAAAGACATTTTTCTTCATTGTTATCGCATTATCTACAAGCGGGAATAGCTAAACACAATCTTGAGTATCAATCAAAATGAGGGAAAAAAAATAAGTTTTGTCCTACTTAAAGCAATATAATAAATAACTATGGTATAAATAGTATCTAATGATTTTAGTAGACAGTAACAAAGGTTACTTTTTGTCACCCCATGCATGAACAGAAGGAATAAAAAAAATTGAAAAACCAAATTATCATGATTCACAAAACATAGGCATGTTGCAAAAACCTTATCATACTAGCATTTCAAAATGAGAAAGTTAGTCTGCAAATTGACACCTTAGTTTTCCTGATGCCTGAGTCACCCTAATTTACGCTACTCTAATTGCTTATATAACAAAGACCAGAAAATAATTTACATACATACCTTTCACATTTTGTATCAGTAGAATATTATATCAAAGTCACCAGTCAGCTAAATAAAACCATATTACATAACTTGTAAAAATTGTCCTCAAAAATGTCCTGTTTTTTAATCCTTTGGGTAAATGACTAGTTTCTATTCACTTTAAATTTCGATAAGATTTTTATTAGTGATTTTCGGCACCTCATTAGAGTGCAGAAGATTGCAAAGAAACTAAAATCCAAAATATTTAAAATCTAGCTGCATCATATTTATTTGCTTCATGAAATTCATTAGCCAACGTTAATTTTTTTTCTGAAAAAAAAGAGAATTCCTCCATAATTGGTAATTCTGACTTCAACAAAAACATCATTTCCATTCAACAGATTTGCAACGCTTTTCTCATTTCACAACCACGATGATGGCATCAGCGGCCTGAAATCATCAAGAAATGTGTCACAGTTCTGCTGTATGGAAAAATATTTTTATTAGAGTTATTCTATGCAAAGGTTCAAGATTGACCTTCTAATGATTCAAATTTATGAAGAAATGAAATTTTTCTACTAGTTATGATACATTCTTTCTTAAAAGAATTAACAAGTTTGGCCAGATGTATTCACTGAACTGAATCATTTCAACATATCAACGAATAAGTTAGGAATACGAAAATGAAAACGGTTATATAACCATGCATTTTACTTTCAAAACAAAGTGGAATGAATACTCATTTATATAAAATTATCATTTAATACAATCACTGTTACTAAACTTAATAATAAAAATATAAATGAAATGCACTAGTACATCTTTTACTTATTAGTAATAATTCCTAATAACAGGTCTATTGGTGCAAATGAAGTTGATATTGAAACAAAAATGGCACAAATATGTGTTGCGTTGCACGTTTCTTTAACAATAATGAGTTGAATCAATTTTTCTAATTGGTCCCTTAAATTAAGAATCACAGCCTTTAAAATGCAAGGATTGAATTGTAGTATCAACATGTTAAATAGTAAGGATCACTTTGTGGTTAATCACCTAGTCTACTGTGGTTAAAGGGTTATGCTGAGCCCCGTGATGGGTTCTCTTTTAGCGACTATTTGTTGACTTACTATAGCCTTTGTAACCTCATCTGGTGCTAAGACAGTTTGACTAATTCTGTATAAAACTCTTGGCAGTAGAGCAGTAACACATGACAACAATGTTGCTAGCCAATAGATTGTTCTAGACATGGCTATTTGTATTGTCCAATAGGTGCTGGGCAATCCAAAACAATGTTTACAGTATGTATTGTAAATCAGTGAGTAAAGATAAAACGCTCCTATTGATAAGAATATAGAGGCTAGATGAATAATAGTCCAGGAACGCATTTCTATAAGGGCATGTAAGAGCATAACAAACATACAGGCAGTGGTTGTAGCGGCACCAAACTCAAAAACATCAACATCTGTTTCATTGTAGGCTTGCTGACAAATGAAAAAGATACAAGTGCTTTGATACAATGCATCTAACATAGTTAACCAAAAAGAGTAAGATCTGTACACTTGACCCAAACGTCCTCTCTTATACAAATATGGATTTTCCAAAAGAACTTCAGAAGGAGCATCTTGGTCATAAACAGCTATAGCTATAGGTGGAAGTGATGTAAATAATAAATTATAAAGCATGAGGTACATTTGATCAATCATCACTGTACCAGAAAAACCACAGTAGAGTTGATACCAGAAGCAAATAAAAACAAAGGCTGCATTTTTATAGAAGAAATAGAGCACCATTCTTGAAAGACGATCGTAGCTCCAGTGACCATGTACTAAAAGTAATTTCTCCAGGTATTTGAACCTACTGAGAGCAAAATCTGCAGCCATCACAGCTTGCATGCCCTCCTGACCAGAGATTCCGATTCCCACATCAGCAGTCTGTATCATCGATACATCATTGGCACCATCTCCGATGGCTAACGTTCTCATTTTAAGTTCTTCCTTAACTACTCTGACAATATAGGCCTTCTGCAGAGGAGTAGCTCTACAACACAGAACAGAGTTGCAATGAGTAGTGAGTTTCAAAAATGGTTTTGTTAAATTAGATCTACGATCAAGAATGAATGTTAAAGTTTTACCATCAACAGCTAGAGCTCTTGGTTTGTTTTCACTAGTATATTGGTGATAGCTATTTCTATGGGTAGAAGACACAGCTTGATTGTCATAATTATGGTCTTTGTTTAAAGATCTCTCGATGTCTTCAAGATAGCAGTGAATAGTAGTTTCTGCTGCTTCTTTACTTCTTGCCATCACCTTTAGCAACTCCATTTGCGGGGAGAACAGCTTAGCTGAATAAGCAATATTGATTGCCGTTTCAGGTTTATCACCTGTTAAAACCCAAATAACAATTCCTGCTGATATTAAAGCTGAAAGGGTTTCTGGAACTCCTTCTTGCAGTTTATCCTCAATACCTGTGGCCCCTAATAAAGTCAAATTACATTCAATAGAGGAGTAGCTGTTTCGTAGTCGTCTTTCATGATTATCCACAGCCAGTTCTGCTTCTTGATGTTTTCTGTACCATTCATCATATTGGTGCTGGGCTATAATTCGTTTCGCCATCACAAGCACCCTGAGACCTTCTCTCGCATAACAGTTGAGGTGATGTTGGGTTCTTGTGATTATCAATTTTTGTTCAGAATCGTCTTCCACAGGGGTGAGTTGCGGCATAATAGCCGTATCTGCACCTTTAGTATATAAAATTATTTGTTTTGACTGAGGATGTCTTACAATAATACTCATACGTTTGCGAACAGAGTCAAAAGGCAGAACATTCAAAATTTCATAACTAATTTTTCCAAGTTCTTGCATTTCCACTGTAACTGAAGATGAAGTACGTTTTAAAAGTCGACATCCATAGCTATAAGCAGCGTCAACCAAGGCTAATTCATCAGGACTTTCTGCTTCAAAGATTGGTTTGAGATCCATCGGTGAAGGTGTAGCAGACTTGTGCTGGTTCAATCTTGCTTTTTGCTCATCGGTGAGATTATTTCCTTTTTTGAAGAAGGTTCTTGATGGAAGGTTGAGGATATTTGGTCGATTATATTTGGAACTACTGCTTGTGCTCTGCAATGAGTCTGAGTTTGACGATTCATCTATAGATTCAATGGGTGATAAAGTGGGAACATGAGCATTTCCTTTATAATCAAATAAATAGTTATTCAATGGTGGAGAGGGAGTAACAGAACGCGATTCATCTAGTATGGTGTATTTATCACTGCAGTTTAATGACTTAACATTTGTGTTAGAACTGCCTTCTTGGGAAGAGTTCTGAGTTGTTTTTTCATAAATATTTGGATCTTCAATAATTCCACTTGCATTCATGAGATCATAATGAGGATGCTGGGAACAAACGACGGTATTACATATTGTCAAGAGTAACAAAAACTCTTGAATTCTTGCAGAGTGGGTGAATCTTAGGCCGCAATTTTTTTCAGAAACTGTACTCTCTTGTTGTAGATCATTCAATAAGTTAGAGTTAATAACAACACTTAAGTTAGTAAGTTTTTTGCCATCCTCTTCAGATACGAGCAGAGGATGATTATAATCTACTCCAGCAATGGCACATCTTCGAAATATCATACGATTTTCCGTGAGAGTTCCAGTTTTATCTGAAAATATGTACTGAATTTGACCAAGTTCCTCCGTAATATTTAAGGCACGACACTCGGTTCTTTTATCCATTACAGGATCATACAGATCAAGATTATGGTGAATGTGATATACCTGAATTATTTTACACAATTCCAGAGAAACATATAAAGACAATGGTATCATTATTTGTAGAATAATAATAAATGTCCAAAATGCTAATATTGCTTCTGTAGTTTCACTCGTAGACTCTTGGAATGGCGGCGGTAAGTTTTGATAATAAGTCAACCATAGTTTGCAGCCTATTGCACCAAGTATACAAAGGAATATCAATATAAAAACACACCAGATGACATCTTGATTCATTTGCTTCTCTAGAGATGAACGTTTATACCTCGGACCACCATTGTTTAGCATAGCTTTGGTTTCATGACCTGCATACACAACTATTCCTTCAACAAAGTCTGTATTTTTCAAAAGACATTCCCTTAATAACAAGTTGTTTGTTCCAACTGGTATTCTGCTTCCAGATGGATGAACAATTGCACCGTGGAATCTGTATATTTTAGTTGTGGGAGCCTCTACTTCAATTGTACTTCTGAACTTACTAGGTTCAAAGCTGCTCTGTTTCTCTACAAAACCTCTTGCAACCTGCCTCTGTTTCAGATTGGTTTCACCATCCAAATGACCTGTATCTATATAACATAAACCACTGGGATCACTTGAACGAAGTACTAGTATATCAGCAGGAACGACCTCATTGTTTGATAAATGTATTAAATCTCCGACTCTCACGTCTTTCCATAAAACTTTTTTATACCTACTTGCTTCAATATTGTATATTCTACAGGTGGAATTGTTTATTCTTTTATCGCTAGCATGCCTCCTACGATCTTCAAACAAGTCTTTAACAGCAGTAACGCCTAGCACAAACAACACTGGTATCATTGCAATTTCTTTACCGAAAGCATTGATAGCAGGAAACCAGTTTAGTAAAACTATAAAAATAAAATATAAATTAGCCACTCTGTGAAACTGCTCCAGCAAGTTTCTAGGTAAAAAGGATAAAAGGGTATATTTTGTAGTCCTAATTCGATTGTTTGGTTGATGCCCGTTAGGATGTTCATTCACAGGGATTTTCGGAGGCACAATGTGATTTGGAACTACTACCCGGTAGCGTTGTTCTTGTTCATTCTTAGATGCCCGACGAATAATCCAACATAAAATTCTTCTCCAAATTGGCGGTGGTGCTGTCCTCCTGAGAGTATATATTGATTCTGAAGTGGAAGCTTGTCTGGAATGCCCCTTTGCTGAACTTTTGACTGTGGTGCCAGAAGTATTCTCAGTTTCTTTGTGACCAGGGGGTAGAATAAATTCTGTTTTCGATCCAACCCTGTTGTGACCTGGCTTAGGTATACTTGAATCAATTATATGACCCTGAGACAAGGCTCTTTGGTGACCCCTGGATCCTTTTAAAGCTGACCTGCTTGCAACAACACCTGAACTGCTTGCTCCAAGAACGATTCCACCTCCATGACTAATACTTCGAAGATGACCTCTTGCTTCTGGGGAAATTGACTCAGGGAAAGTGTATGTGGAACATTGAGCAATGGGAGTTTGAACACCCATGTCCACTTGCGAGTTGGGAGCTTTCTGTCCATTATTGAAACTTGGCATTTTGAAGGAGGTCACTTCTAAACTTGCTAATAATTGACCATTTAAGATATGCAAGCAAATGATGCATATGGACACACATCAAACAGTAGGCGTTTAGTTCAGCACAATAGCGAAGAACTCACTGTAAACAACCACCAAAACTTTGAACTTTGACATTGTCATAGGTGTTTTTGTTTATAGAAACTAATTTTTTATCATCTGATCAAATAGGAACTGCAGAGCGTTAAATTGAAAACAGAATTACAGAAATGAAAGTTCTGTCAAATCAACTGCTACATCACCTAATCCTGATTCGTGTACTGTGTATCGTGCAAAAAAAAACTAGCACAGAACACCTACTTATATCTCACATCAACCGTAACAGATGTTACTGCTAATATATCGAATTTCGAGTTTCGCTTGAAAAAGAATTTTTGGCGAACTCTCAAATATAATAGTAATCTCTCATAAATTTATTTATTCTTATATTTAATCAAATAGTAACATTTACATCGTATTGAAATACGGTCTATTAGTGGTATTAGTACTATTAAATTAAGTAAAATAAATATACTAGAAACCTACGCAAATTTAATAATATAATTTGATAGTAATTCATGATAACTATCATCAATCATATTTTATTCATGGAAACGACTCCACAAACATCTCAAAGAATTTTTGCAGCTAACAATTATAAAATAAATGGTGAGTTTTTCAGTAATCGTTATCATTTTAGCAATGTACGATAAAAGGAGAAAGTTGTAATGGTGTTGAGAATAATGTTACCGTTCATAGCGGCGTTATTGGCAACGCCTGTTTCCTTACTCATTAGATGAACATCATTAATTAATCCTAAAAAGCTATGAAATGGCAACATTAATCAGTTTATTATTCGAAAGAACTTGTTTTGGATGAAGAAAGAAACGGTAACTTTTGTTGGCTAGTGACACAATATCATTGTGTCACTAGCAGTTGTGATGTAGCAGTTGATTTGACAGAACTTTCATTTCTGTAATTCTGTTTTCAATTTAACGCTCGCAGTTCCTGTTTGATCAGATGATAAAAATTTTGTTTCTATAAACAATGGAAGTGTCTTACGACAGTTGCAGCATGGCTCCCATGATTAGGAATGTCAGCTGTTTTTTCATACATACATAGTCAAAATATCCTCAAATCTAGATACAAAATCTGAATAGAAGGCATTTAAATGTTGAACGTAAGTTGAAACGTCGTCTTCCTGGCAACTTGTCAATATTTTGTTTCATTAGTTTAACTCTGGCAAGAAACGCTGATAAGATGGACTTTGTCTTAATCAAGTTTAAACTTTAGCCTTGTAATTGCAAATTAACCATTTTAAATTTTGTAAACAAATCTGTTGAATAGGCGATGTCTGTTTTCCTCTTCATTAAATTTTCTTTTGAAATTTCAACTTTACTTTCCAGAAATTCTAAAATAGTCTCAAAATGTGCAAAAAATCTTGTCAAATATAAGCCTTTCGACAGCCAGCGTACTTCAGTGTGAAGGAGAAATTGATGAAAGTGTTCGTCATTTTCTTCACACAACTGCGCAAACAACCGCGTATTCAACGCGTTGCTTCGAATTCCGTTTACTGCATCAATGACTAAATGAAGTGATTCATGCAATCTAAGACTCAAATTTTTAGCAACTAAATGTTGTCGAATGATGACGCAATGTATTGCTATCACCCCTGACACATTTTGTTTTAAATAGCTTATAAATCCACGATAACGTCCAACCATGGCAGGTGTTCCATCTGTAGCTACTGATATTATATTTGATAAAGGAATTGCTTTTTCAATGAAGTAATCCTTCAAAACATGAAATATTGATTCACCTTTAGTGTCG
>WOGN01004065.1:0-14532 GCA_015342105.1 Leptinotarsa texana
AAACACTGAATTTAGGGCCAAGGGATAGAAAATTCTGTATATCATTAGGAAAATTGATATCAGTTAAGTTTTCAAACCAATCTTTTTGAAATAATATTTCAGATAGATAGTTATTTTTCAATGAATTGATTTTTGGAATGTTTTTATTTTTAATTTTATGAAAGTGACGGTTATAATTTACATCTGACCTACGTTTAAATTCGATAAATATATGATTTGGTATTATTGTTAATATTTTCCTTTCTATATCTGCTTGTTCTTTGGTGAGTTTGGATATATCACAATATATCAAATACCCAATTTTATTTATAGTATTCGTATGAGTGTCGACAGAACGGCAAATTTATTGAAGTGTCAAAATAAATAACTGGAAACTGTTCAATGAATGTCACTGTGATGAAAAAAAAATAATGAATTGACTTTGCACTGATTTCAGTTGAATGTTATTCATTTTTAGTTCAATGGCACACTAAAAACCAATAATAGTACCTATTCATGATCATCGCGTTAGTTTTCTAGTTTTCTTATAATGACCATGCAAGAAATTACAAAAGGAAAATATTACTAAAACAGTTCTCTCGATGAAAAATATCCACACAATAGTTCAATAACCCCAATTGTACTCGAATACTATATTTTTGAAGCGAGACTAGTGAGTAAATTAACTGATGTCAAAAATCTGATGGAACTGACCGATACTAGATGAAAATCCATCAGGATGTATTCAAAAAACACACTTTATCATGAGATTTAAACTTGAAAATTTTCAAAACCCTCAATACTCTGACGCCCGAAGATGTTATCGTATAGCGGAACACGTGTTGCGTTTTTGTAAACTTTCGAATGAAAATCTCACATTAACGTATTTTTTTCAATATGTTAATTGTTGTCGTTGGGATAATGGAAAATAGTCATCCTTGCGAATGTTCCTGAGGCTGAGGCTATATAATTAATTACTTCCTCCAATACTGAGCAAATGTGAAATCTCATTGAAACTGAAATTATTCTTGTTTTCCTGTTTTTCTATTCGAAATCTCTTGTGTTCTGTAATAACTGTAGGAAAAATAGGTACTGATTTCGAAAAAAAAGAATAGAAATCAATCGAATATAAGTAAAAACGAAAAAACAATGAGAAATTCACTTCATGACGACAAATAAAAAATATTCATCTGGTCGTTTCATTTTGAAAGTGTGATTCAATTCATGAATAATTCGTGCTTTCAATAATGTTGGAGTCGCTGAAATTTTAAAATATAAGCTGACATATAATAATGACTTCAGTTAACTGAGCAAATAGACTGAAAATTTAAAAAAAGGTATTGAAAAATGCACATTTATTGCTCATCAAACTAAACCTACATGAAGCCTCTAAAGTTGTTTTTTGAAGAGAATTTTTGTGACCATTTAGTATTCTCTAGTTGGTTGAATAATTTATTTTCCTTTCAGCAGACAGTTCTCAATCAAAAAAAATACAAAAGTACATGTCTCATTTTCTTATATGAGGAACTCAACTCTTTCATTAATTTACTAAAATGATACTGATATAGATGTCAAACTCTATTTGAGTTACAACCACTCGATCATAATCACGCCTACTCTTTTAAAATGAACGAAAATGATTTGATAGTGAATCATCACTCATATTCTTCATCCTAAACCTCCTCCTGCTAGTGATGCAATCGCTGATGATCCTATTCGAGTTCTTGGTAAGAAGTCAGAACGCGAAAGAATGCTAGGATTGTCTATTTCTTGAGGAAATTTCGTTGTTGAAGATGTTATCTTTGGATAATGTGTTTTGAATGTTGGTAAATGGTCACCTGTTGCTGTGAATCCAGTGTCGTCAGCACGATAGGTCACTCGGTATGAATTACCGTCATCTCCTTTATATGAGTAAAAGCCTACGACTCTCAATATCACATTTTCTCCCAATTTTGACAGAAAACCTGTTTCTTCTCTATTTTGTCCATCGCTTGTTGAGAATCTGGTAAAAATTAATATTATTGTTATTGAGATAACTTGAATGAATTAGCTGTTACTTATAATCTGAGAACACCACTTCCCAAATGCAATTCTTTCATGAAATTTATGGGTGGAAGCGGTTTGTATTTTGAAGTCTGCTGCAAAACAGTTGGTTTATAATACCAGTCATTTATCAGAATCCAGTTTGACCTAAAGTTACTATAGTTACTATGAAATGAATTATGCATTTTAATAATCGCTTTCTGCAGAGATATCCATGATAAAAGCTGCAAAACAGCATAATTAAATAATAATAACAGCGTAGGACGCCTGATAGTCGCCTACCGACAGTGGCGCAAATACCCCAGTGCCTAAAACCGAACTAGGTTTTTTAATGCTTGCAACAAAACTTTGCAAAATCCATAATTCCACCACTCACACAAGCGGATGGTTCAATTGTAACAACAGCCATGCCAGCTATTTGTTTTACCAATTCTGGTAAAACAAATTTTTCAATATTCCACACTAGACAGAAGAGGACTAACAACATATAATCTAAAATGGGCGAAGTGAAGCGAAAAAAAAAATGGAGAAAAATAACATTTTTAGGCATAATCATAAATGACACATTGGATTGGGAAGTTGATATCAGAAAACAATGTCCAAACTGAACAGCAAAATATACCAACTGAAATACCTACAGAGAGTTCTCAACTTGTTCGTACTGAAAAATTTTCATTTTGCTGAAATTCAGTGACGACTCACTAGTCAGACGATTTTTGCAATTGCTCAATATCAATAAGGCATCTGAATCTGAAGTGCCCGTCATCGTACTTGAAAAGTACGCCAATGAACTCGCTTCGCTATCAGTGATATCAAAAAACATGTAGAAAGCCGCAAACCATCATATCCCCAAATATTTGGAAGGCTTCAACATCTTGAGCGATCATCAATATGACTTTCGGAAACAAAGATCAACAGGCATTTGACCACGTGTGGCATGCGGATTTGCTGGCCAAACTTCGATGCTATGGCTTGTCGAATCATTTTCGTGTATGGCTCCTCATCTTATTGCAAGAACGTTCCCTGCAAGTGGCCGTTGATTGATTTCTCTCGAATACTTTCGCTAAAGATGTTGTCTCCAACCTTCTTTTTATTGTATATCAACTACCAATTGGAAAAAACCAGGAGTCCAATATATTGCTTTGCTGACTACAGCACATTCGCCTTATTAAAGACATGCACATCACTTGTAATCTTGATAATCTGGAACATCGAAGAAAGGCTGGAGATTTGTCACTCTTCTATAGATACTTTCACGAAAGATCTTCAAGTGATTTAACACATTCAATTTCACCAAGAGCGGTACTTATCAGAAATACGCGATAGACTGTGATTGCTCATCGTTTTGAGGGTCATTTCAGTAAACTGTTGTGTAATTCTTACATTTAAGGAACTGCGCTTATGTGGAAAAAACTACCTGAGAACGTTTTTTCAAATGAATTTAATCTTCAGCAATTCAGATCCAACGTGAATCGCTACTTCCGCATAGGCACCGCTCTTAGAGCACCCAAAAAAATTTTTTGTGGTGCTTGTATTTTGTCCTTAGAAAAACACTCAGGTGTACGTTGTTGTAACTTAATGGCTTGTAACCAACAGAGTCTGTATATAAATGAAATCGTCCCATACACGTATAAGTTTCACTTCAATGATTTTCATGTCATATTCCAACATATACGTAAATTATAGCTAGACACGAAGGGTCAGTTGCACTCTCTGAATACCTCTATTAGTGTCTCTTTTTTCCAATGCGTGAATTTTCCCATTTTGAAACCGCCTGGTATCGTAATTGAAATTTTGATTTCACGCTTATGCTTCACAAAATCTATTTTTGTTGAAAATACTAATCTGTATCTGAAATCCTTTATCCATACATCAATTCAGAAATGAAAAGCTTGGGAGCGTTTCTCAGAAATTATTATTCCGTGGAAGTTAAACCCTTCCATCAGTTTTATACGAATGAGGCAGATCATTTAGGACTCCAAAATTAACAACAGTAGATTATCCAACATTAAAAAGTATAAATCTTACTTGAAATGGTAACCATCTTCATTTTGTTCTCTCTTATTCACTAATGTGCCAAAAGTAACACCGTGTTCACCTTGAACTGAAACTATTGAAATGAGTGAGATAATTAATAGATGCATCATCTTGGAAAATTTTCTTTCAAATACCTAGAGTTCTCCTTCAAACAACAGTTTTATAGCTACTATGGAATAAATTTGTAAACAACAATTATATTTTATCATGCTTTGAAACAATCACATTCTGCAGAGCTAACCATGACGATTGCATAAATATGAAATACATAGAGTCAAGAATCTCTCACTTTCATGGTTAAAACGTGTAAGCTACGATAAAAATATTTTTGTTGTATATCGGAAGGTTGCAGCATATATCGTCTCTATTTTAATAAAGACGTTCAATACGAATTAGTTCAACGTTGATAATTTTCATTATATTCCTGAATGTATTTCCTTTTAGACGTAGATATGAATTGGATTGAGGCATTAAGGGGCAATTCACCTTTTATTGTCAAGACCCTTTCGTACCATATGTAAAATAATAAATTCGCGCATATTCTCATGGAAAATAAACGTCTTCAATATGAAACCATAAGGAATATTCCCAAAACTGAGTTTTAATCAGTTTTTGCTGCTATACCAAAAATTGCTAGTTGTTTTTCCTCGTTACCTCAACAAATATCTTCATCTGTCGATGATGACAAAAAAACAACAAGTTTCCTGTGATTAAACCGATTTAAATCCATAACCAATTTCCAGCGAGCGTATTGAATATCTGTATCTAAAATATCTCTGAATTGGTTAAGGCTTACGCGGTCTTCATTCGGGTTTGAAGGCCGTCGTAGTTTGGAACTGCATCCTAACGTTTCGCCAGCATGAGTGGCTGGCCTCTTCAGATGTTTATTCATCTTGATGATTCACCGATGACAGGTGATTTCTAGTTCGTATGTTGTATTTATGTTGAGTGAGGTAGTCCGCCTCTCTTGTTGATGCATTGCTATTGACCGAATTGTTATTATTTGTTAATGACGGAACATTGCATAGCGTTGTTGCTACTTTAGCATCTTTCAGTGTGATATTCCAAATCCGGTTAAGCGTTACAGCCTCCTATTTTCTGTTGTAGTTTTCCGTATATTTATGGATTTCTATGGCTTCCCGTACAGGCCGCCTGTAGTATCCACGATCGGGGGCAAATAGTGTCACATCTTCAAGAGTATCGTGTGATCTGCTTGACTAGGCGCGTGTTCCGCTATTACTGATTTGCCTATTTGACCTAATCTACAGTTTCTTCAATGTTCATTCAGCCTTATACCCATTGATCTTTTGGTGGTACCGATATAAACTTTTCTGTATACCATGCACCTGCGAAAAAGTTTACATCGGTACCTCCAGAAGATCCATGGGTACAAGGCTGAACGAACATCGAAGAAACTGTAGATTTGGTGAAATATACAAATCGGCAGTAGTGGAACACGTGATTAGTGAAGAAGATCACACGATACTATTTGCCACCGATCATGGATACCACACTAGGCTTGTTCCGAAAACCATAGAAATCCATTAAAATCCGGAAAACTACAATAAAAAAGTGGAAGCGGTAACGCCTAACCGAATTGAGAATCCTATTCTAAAAGATGCTGAAGTGACAAGAGCTCAATGCAATATTACGTCATTAACAGGTAAAAACACTTCAGTCAATAGCAACGCATCAACAAGAGGGGCGAACTACCTGAGTCAACACGAATACAACCAACGAACTAGACATCATCAGTCATCGGAGAATCATCAAGATCAATAAACCTCTGAAGAAGCCAGCCACTCGTGCTGGCGAAACGTTAGGATGCAGTTCCAAACCACGAAGGCCTTCAAACCCGAATGAAGATAGTAACACTAAAATATTTCTATTTCATCTGCAGATATTTCTAGAAGAATGTCGTAACTTTTGAGTATAACCCTTTCTTTTTAATTTTCTATCCGTCATACATTGATTCAGAAATAAGAGTCTTGAAATATTTTTATTGCTAGAAATTACATTTTCGTTAGTAAATATTTTTGAACGAATTTGTCAAATTGTCAATAAATTTGAAATAAACAATGGTAGATCCTCCAAGAATTAAAATTAGTAATCTCACTTGAAATACTAACATCTTCATTTTGTTCCATCAAGTTCACTTATATATTAACAGTAACACGGTGTTCACCTTGAATTGAAATTCTTGAAAGAAATAAGATAGTTGTTATTTACATCATCTTGTTTTTTTTCAGTTACTTCGAATCCTCCTCCAAATAACAGTTTTATAACTACTTTGAAATAAATTATGCATTGAAATAATCACGTTTTGCAAAACTGTTCATGAAAAATTCAATACAGCATGAATAAGTAATCAAAACGGCGCGAAAAATCTCTCACTTTCGTGGATGCAAGTTATGATGAAAATATTTGTTGTTTTAAGTTTAGGGCCAACACTTCTGTATTCTGAAGAAATCGTTTAACCTAAGTGTAATCTGAATAAGTTAGAATCCAATGATTTGTATCGTATTCTTCCTTACATTACATTCCTTTAAAAAAGAAATACAGCTTGTAGGGAGGCACGAAGGCAGTTGGCCAATACATCTACTATAACTTTTCTCTATACCTATATTTTCCAACTCCGAAACAGCTTCGTATTATGGTTAGAATGGTGAATTTACGACTATGCCTTGTGAAGCCTGTGGTCGGTCGGTAGCCGGTCGGTTCGACATGGGTGCTTTGTTCACTCACTCAAATTAACCGCCGTGTTGGTTGGCGGTTCAATGATCAGGCTACACGAACAATTTCCAAATGCTCTCGTCCAACCCGTGTTAGGATTCACACGTTAAAAGGTAAGACCTTGTTATCGTTCGTAGGGGTGCGACAGCTGGTTGATGAAAAAACAGATTTTCAGATAGTTGAAAACTGATGGCTGTGCAAGAATCAAATTTCATGACAATCCTAATGATGAAAACCGCATATCGATATATATCATCGTTTCAAAGTTATAGTATATTTTTTGTAGATGTGCCTTTTCGAAAAATTTCTGTAACTTTTTTCCTGTCTAGAATTTTTTGTTTCTTTGAAAACATTCCCGAAGAACTTTTTTACGTAGAATTTAATGATGTAAGATACTTTATTTTTCATATGAGATATCAATAGTTATTGATAGAAAGCTATTTTTTTCATGAGAAACCCTGTATATTCCTGCACATTACAATATATCTCAAAATCACCTTTTCAAAAAAGAAACACACTTGATATTTCAGTAGAGCCGTCTTTGAAATACATACCTTTTAGGTTTTTTTATGTAAACTTTGAAACGCACACTTTGATGAATTAGGTTTTGGACGATTCGGCGATAAAACAGAATGTAAATCTTTACTGGTGGCTGTCAAATTTTGATTTAAAGTAAAGACACTCTCCAATTAGTGGATTTTGTTCAATTTCCAACATATTCGCAATGAAGTATAACAAAGTTTTTGGCTTTCTACTACTCCATCTTGATACAAAAAAGAAGGACGAGGGAATCTTTCAAAGAAAGAAAGGAAGTAAATCTATATATGGATGTGTAGATCATACAAAGAAGTAACTTTCGGACACAAACTGATAGAAAGTGCTCCTGAAACAGCTACTTCCATATAATTATATTTGTGCTCTCGCAATCTATATATTCATAGTGTTCAGATTTCAAGTGAGGTTCAGATTTCAAGGAATTTGAGAAAAGCCAGAACACTTTCTTTAATTTTTTGCTTTCATCAATGATTTCATGAGTTATCTAGCTTTTCGGGTAGGATTTTCTATAGGACCGCTTTTTTTGACATGATACATCGAAACACCAAAACTGTATGCTGTAGAAGTACTTAAAAGCTTCGTTCATTTGTGAATGAAAAATTTGGAACCAATCTTCGGGAGTTAACCGATTTTGTAGTTTATCCATATTGTCATCGCATAAACTACGCCTCTCGTTATATGATATTATGTTTTTCTTATTGCATACTTTTTTTTTTATAGCAGGATGTGTGTCAAATGATTGGCTATATTTGGTTGGACATCCTGCTGAAACCAGGATGTTAAACGTGGAATGACATTATTTTGAATTAGTGCCAAATAAGTATTGCCATTCGAATTGCCCTCACTGAAAAAGGTACCAATGGAATGGTTTCTTACAATCCCTGTCCAAAAAATAAGTTTTTGAGGACATTGCGTTTGTTCTTCTCTCATCCAGTGGGGATTTCCTGTTAATCAGTACCGGCAATTTTTCCGATTAGTATGACCGTTAATAGACAAACTACACTCTATCTGGATGATATTGTTATCCAATATTTCCATCAGTTGCTCACAAAAATGTATCAAAATTGTCTTCCACGAGCTCCTAAGTAGGTATCATTCTATAGGTTTACTATGGATGTACGGCTAATATTGAATGTAGTGGATGCAAGTCTATTCGATGTATGTAGGTTTTCCTCAAACTCAAGCATCACATCTAATTTGAGTTCATCACTTATTGCATATTGCAGATGAGTAAGCTCGCGAAACTCCTTTTCTATTTTGCTTATTGTTCCTTGCGATATGAGCGGTAAATTAGTAAATTTTTCATGAAATAGGCGAGCTGGTTCCTGATGTGTTCAGGTCTATTCTGCGTAACCAATCATTTGTAAAACTGTTATTTTATTTATTTCCGTTACTCTAATAATTTGTCAGACTTGAAGTTAACGAACTTCATACTCAAATTTTAATATTGACAACTAATATTGTAACACACAAAACTAGTTGACAAGGTGTTTTAAACTAACGTTGCCACGAAAAATAATCACAGGTTTTTAAAGGATACCATCAAAAAAGAATATTTTAATGGCTTCTGCTTACTTACTAATTTTAATTCATTCAATGAAAGAGATAATATTTTTGAATAAAGAATGAAGATACCTCTCCAACGATATATCACAAGCCTATTTGAAAAATTGGTGGTTGTTTCTATCATTCGACGGGGGTTGAAATTTTGTTGAAATTACGTACCGCAACCGAAATGATTAACTTTCTTGATTTGGCTTTTACACACTGTATAATTCTTTTATATATCCTGATCACTTTTGAGATTGCCAGAAGTCTAAAGCACAGACTGAAATAACGGAGAGAATTTTTATTTATTTCCACCTGAAATTGAAATTGACATTAGTGCCTGTTAAAATGAAAACCACATCATTTTCTTGGAAATCCTATTGATTAGAAATGAAAATAGCCCCATCAATACAGACTGAAACCACAAAACAAGCTGTTTGAAAACATTTCTAAATTACCAATTACAATACGCTCCTTCACAAAATGGTAATGTAATTCATAACTTGAAAATAAAAAGTAAGGGTTATCTCATCTGAAATAATAAAAAATAAGTATCCACTTGAATAATTATTGAATTCTTCAAAGGAAAACACGGCAACCAAAAGAAAAGGTAACAATAACTCAATTCATTGAAAAACACAATACGTTGTAAATCTTTTTAAGGAACTTACCCACAATAGATGAAGCTTAGAAAACTTCAGCGATGAAAACTACGTGAATTAACTTTTCCCACCTCAATAGCTTAAAATTTCAAGGAACTTGAGAGTGTTGTAGTTTACAGGGACACTTTATTGTGACACTGAATAGTTTACAAAACAGCAATAAGATGAAAAGCTATATGAACGCTCCAGAGAAAACTATTGTATAGTAGAACTCGTGTTGCGGTTATATGTTCAGTGAAAATATCACAATAAAATGTGTTTTGAATACGTTATGGATTTTCATCAAATATTAGCTAATTCAATCACATAGTACTCAAAATACCATGCCCCAAATACAACATCACTTACATATTACAAATCGGTGTATATATCAAAATCCGTATATGTGAACATAGTAAAGAAGATGATAATTTATTGACAATAATGAACAGAACTGCTGTAAGTGTTACATAACTTCAGTTTTGATGAACCACAAGTGGTTGTTAAACATGTCACACATAAAAACCAGTTCTTTGAATGATGATAAACATGAAACAAATTTGAAAATGCGGTTTATAAAAGCAAGATACAGCCGCTTTACGTAATGACTAACATAATCTGATTAGTTCGAGTGCGTCGTAGTGCCATAGAAAAAAAAATTATCACGATATATTCAACGAACTGATTGCCTTGTTTTCATCCCTTCAGTTTTTGAAAGGATGTAAAACAACTTAAAAAAACGAATATTTGCTGTCGATTACATACCTTCGTTCTATAATTTAAACAACACCAAAAATTTTCCCGGGGATTTGAGAAATGCAAAGAATTTTTGTGTACCCACATATTTTCAACGAAGGGAATCTAAATGAGCTGATCGCGTATCTTGTTATTTTTTATCAAATGTCAATGAAATCGTTCTGTTCATCATTGCAAAGATACATGTTTACTTGCTTCTTCAAGACAAAACGCTTATTCAGAGGTTATTGACGTCACCAATCGGAAGCGTGATTATCCGCCATAGTTAGTCATTATTGGAGTTATCATATTTGTTGTCATAATCCCAAACGTATTGGGATTGAAGAAAACGAACGGCATAATTTTGGTAATATAGATGAAAAAACTCCTACACATAATTCGAAAATCCTAAAAACTTTCGATTCCCATACTCCTCTTAGAACTGTTCGAATTTCGAAAGAAATGGCTCCATGGTTGACAATAATATTGAAGTTCATGATAAAACTGCGTGATAGAGCTTTTACCAGATTCAAAAGGAGCAAGCTCCCCTTCCACAGAGATTATTTCAAGCAATTGAGAAACCTCACAAACCGCACAATTAAGTTGGAAAAGAAGGCCTACTTGGAGTTCCGTCTTGAAGGTAATAGAAATGAATTTTGAATTGATTTAGCTTCCTTGGGTGTACAGAAAAAATTCAATAGAACCATCCCTGAAGAGCTCACTAATGCCAATGATCTCAATACCTTCTTTTGTAATAGCTCTTCACTTATCTCGAATCCAGGTAATAATATCTCATCATTTCTTCCCAACAACTGATCCTTTTATGATCACAGTTTTGCTTTTCATGACATATAATATAAAACACTTCTCTCAATAAAATCCAATGCGGTTGGTGCCGATAATATCAGTATCAGAATGTTATTGCTTTCTTGCCCTTTCATCATTCCCTATGTCACACATATATTCAATATATGCATCCAACAACTGCACTGTTGAAAGTTATGGACAATATTCATGCTTCGGTTGATAGAAATGATTTGTATTTACTTATTTTGGTAGATTATTCAAAAGCTTTCGACACGATTAGCTTTTATTGGTTTTGTTAAAATATCTTAGATATTCACTCAACTCAGTTGAACTCATGAAAAACCATCTAAGTGATCGCTCCCAGTGTGTTATATTAAACAAAATCAAATCAAGTATTTTTGCTACTCGGAATGATGTCCCGCAGGGGTCCATCCTAGGGCCACTTTCGTTTGTGATATATAACTCCCAATTATTTTGTCAATACCTCAAGTACAGTTACGCCTATCGAAAAAGTTCCAAACACAAAAAATGTGATGAATATCGGCCAATTAACACTTTATCTTGCACTGAAAAACTATTAGAATCAGTAGTATATCAATAACTGCTGAAATATTTCAATAAAACCAATCTGATTTTAGAGCCAGACATTCATGCGAATCGGCACTTCATCTTAAAGTTACTGAATGGAAATGTACACTCTAGGAGTAGATCTCAAACGTGCGGTTGAAATGGTTAATCGTGAAATACTAATTGAGAAATTAAAAAAATATGGCATTAAAGGAAAATTACTTGATTGGATCAGTGATTACCTTACAGGAAGGAAGCAGATAACCAAAATCAATGAATTTGTATCAACAGCAATAAGCATATACCACGGGGTTCCGCAGGGAAGTTTTTTGAGGCCATTACTATTCTTAATTTACATTGATGATATCAGCGAATGTAATGAATGTGAATATGAATATTATTTCGCTGATAATGCCTTAGTATCGGTTAGTGATAAAGATATAGATGAAGCTATTAAAAAAATGAATGAAGCATTGCATAATATTGATATATATTCAAAAACAAATAAATTCAGGCTGAATGTAAACAAAACAAAGGCTATGATACTACACCGTTTAAATACAGATAATTAGATTTAAATCAAATTGAAATAAAAATAGAAAATGATAAATTTGAGCTCATTACTGAATTCAAATATCTAGGATTCATGCTAGACAATCATCTATCAATGAATAACCATTCCACCTACATGCAATCACGGATAACTGTATATAAGACAATTATACAACCACATTTTGAATATTGTTCCACTCTTCTATACACAAGTGATTTGAATAAAATGAGAATATGTGAACTACTGCATTGCCCATCTAAACTAATTCTTGGCGATGCACTTGTTTTATCCCATGCGAACTATGCTGATGTGGTGTACGGTCCTTATCTATTACAAACCGATAAAAGAAGACTGCAAGTATTACAGAACTCATGCGTCAGATTGATAACTGGTTTGCAAGGACGGGATCATGTGAGACATCACATGGTTGGTTGAATATGGAAAATCGACGTGTCTTACATGCATGCACTTTATTTCAAAAAATAATAAATCACATGAAGCCTGCTTATCTCTACAATAAATTAAGGTTTCGAACCGACGTTCATAATCTTAATTTGAGATTTAATAACTTGCTCACTCCCCCTCACCACAAAACTTCCCATCATCGTGGATTGTTTTCTTATTACATAACTCGACTCTTTAACAAATTCCCTAACGAACTAAAAAATTCAAATTGTATTATACTCAAGAAGAAATTTAAACATTTTTTGCTTATGAATGAAATTCCTATCATGCTGAATTTCAAGTGCTAGTATCTATTTTCTTTTTTTTTTCTTTTTCTTGCATCGACTTCTTTTTTTTTTGGGAAAGAATTCTTTTTAATTATAGTATTACACATGTGTTCAATGTATCTTGCATATCGTTTCATGTAGTATATTTTAATCGTATCTGTTTGCTTGTGTGCATTTGTGTTTATGTTTACATAGGTGCACACTTGTTTTGGTTGGATGGAAGAGCAAGGTCTGCTCATGTTGCGATCTCTTCGTAGCATGGTGAAAAATTGGATCCTGCCATTGTATTTTGTTTCCTATCAAGAAAAGCAATTATCATTATTAATATCATCAAATACTTAAGTGAACAGAACAATCATTTCAACAGGGTGTTTCGAGAAGAAGATGGCGATATTCTGTTTTTACCACGCATATATCAAAATTGTGCTGATTAAAAAAAATAATTGAGCTTTTTACTGAAACGATTGATACAATGAAATTTGTCGCTAGTTACATGAACCAATTATAATGGTCCAACACAGTCGTTGTCACGTTTTGAAAGAGGAGCAACGTGACATTATTTTGAACGTTGTACTCACCTCTCATAGATTGTTTCGTTTCCCAGTCCTGCCTTTGAAAATCGATGTGGCACGCCATCTGGATCCCGTTTAAGAAAGATCGTCTCACCGTGCTGAACGTTTTGTTTTTCCGGGCTTCGCAGCTACGATGCCGGTCACGCACTTCAGCGTCACGTGGCCACACACATGACAAATGTCTTTCAGAACCGAAGATGTAAATCATAAATGTCATGATTGAATCGAATTCGTTCATCTTTGAAATAATTTATAGTTTGAACACATTATTTTTAAATAGTTAAGGTCGTTTAGGATATTTCAGATGAATAACATCCATTTGAAACTTCTTAGCAGAGAACATTATAAATTTCTGCTCCTAACGAGACAAAAAATGCCTTCTTTAGTATTGTACAATTGGGTCGCGGGAATTGTTTTTTACTCAACCACCCTTTTTTTGATGAGAGAAAGCATTTTCTAGTCTTGCCTTGTCTCGACTTATCTCGAGACAATGTATTTGATATTCCGGATTTGCAGTAACCGAAAAAAATAGTGTGTTCTCAAAAATATACCAAATAGATATACCAAATAGATATATCAAAGATATAGAAAATGACTTTGTTGAAAACACTTTTCTCACACCACAACAAAAATAGTGTCTCTCGACGCGCACAATTTAGCACCATCAGGCATTTAAAACTGGCATCTCGCGATGATGCTCACTTGGTTAAAAAATATACTTCAAGAGACAAGTTTTTGTTCTGGTGTGTGGAAAATTTACTAAGTTGACATTTTGAACCACAGTAATGAAACTAGCAGGTAGAAAACAGGGATTACAGTAATACTGAATAGGCTTTGCATTTGCTACGTTCACAACTGCCAATTCTATTGATTTTCACTCTACCTGGATCCAGTACAAAATTTTATCTTCTCATGTCAACTTGTTATTTTTTTCGTGGTTATATTTCACATACTTCATTTCATTGAAACAACGATAAAAATAAAAACAACAATAAAAATTAATTGGCGCTCCAGGGCGACTTCACTGATTA
>WOGN01004066.1:0-14532 GCA_015342105.1 Leptinotarsa texana
GAATCATTTTATATCAGATTAGACAATGGAAGTCCGAACTGATGAAATACACCACAAAACATTGTCAACAACCACCTTCAAACAAAGGTTGACAATGTTTCATGGTGAATTTCACTAGTTCGCTCAAAATGATTCTAATATACTATGAAATCTATGAAAGAACAAATAAAACTGAAATGAATAGCTAAAATATCAATTATATTAGACAATAAAACGAATAAGAAAAATCAAGAAGAAAGATGAATGTGACCATGAGCGGAAAGAAATCAAAATGAATAATGAAAATTAGCAAAAAATTTAACTATTGAGAAAATATCTTGAAAAAGATTTCAAACCGTGTAACTTTAAATTAGCTTTATTCTTTCCACCAAACGACGCCCCTGGACGACTTATGTGTAATGTTTGGACGTTGTTTCTCCTGGTGGAAGCTAATGGCGTGACATGCAAATCTAGTTCAATAGGATGTGAGAAGTATGTCATAAACATTCAGGACCATACGGGGCATATGAAATGGTCCTAGACTTCCATATTTCGATACTGGACGCTTTACAGGCCGTAACACATGAAGAGCTGTGTAAGTGTACGAATAGGGTTGCAGTAAAAACTGTTCATGGCTATGATTCATTAAAATTATGAAAAATAATCAGTTTTTCCAATTTGACTGCCTTAGTTATCAAACCATTCATAGTCTGGTCGATAGTATTCAACAAACGCAATATGCAGTTGATCGGTAGCTTTCCTTTTTCTGTTCCCTATTACCACGTATATACACAGGTAGATTGATATCAGTTATTGTTCATCTGCTTACCACTTCATAATTATATTTACAGTATGGTACAGAAAAGGAGAAAAATAGTATACTATGAAGAATCATTTTGAAGTGTAATCAAAAATATTTTAAAAAACAAAAACGTTTTTCAAAAATGAATTTTTTAACGCATGTATTATATGAAATTCAAAATATCGATATCAAACAATACTTATGTGGAAAACGGATTCAACATTTAAAACACTGGCCAACAAATAAGAAAAAAAATATTATTAATATTATAATGGCTATACATGAGAGTTTGAAGCATCCTGACTGCGACTTCCACATCAAAAATTTTTCATCATGTAAAGTTTAAGAGTTTATTTTATACAAAAATTTTCACATATTATGTGGAAATATGAGTTCAAGAGAGGAAAATACAATATATTTCGAGAATAACATACTTTATTTACAATACACATGAAAAAACACTCAAATAAAATGCATAACCCTTTTGCAAATGTTGACTTTCGCTTATATGTTTCATCGTTTTCCATCATAAGGAATCAACAATAATCCCCCTCCATTGCTGCATCCCATCTACCTTGGTAACGTTAATCCATTGTCAGTATGTCTTGGTGGAACCTTTCTCCTTGTTCGTCACTGACAGCACCCAAATTTTCTGGGAAAAAATTCGAATGGGGGTACAAGATAAGGGTTTTGAGGGACATGCGACATCTCATTCTGCAGTAGTTTTCAAGAAGTTTCTGTACAAGAATGTCATAATTTTCTACTGTCTTGTTCCCTAAAAACTCCAAAACAATCAGTTCGAAAGAACTCCACGCAGCTAATCCAACATTACTTAATTTTCAATCAAACTGTTGATCACTTAGTAGTTTTCAAATTTGTGGGCCAACAAATATACCTTCTTGAGCTTTGAGTCACTAAATTTTGGAAAAACTATATTTGAATGCATCACCTTCATTGTCAAATGCTTTTACATTTTTCATTACTCCCAGTTTAATGTGTAATAAAACGTTTTTGGAATTAACAAGAGGTACATTTTCTTCACGTTAGCTTGACCTGTAGGACATTCTTTTACCTACATGATAATAGCTCTATGTTGCCCTACTCTCCCAAAAGCAAAGAAAACAGTAAAATTCCGTAGATCCGCCCTGAAGACCTAATAATAGTACTATGATTTTTAGGTCATCACATATTTGCCACTTATATGTATTGTAACTTATTGCATTTAGAATAAGTGATATACTTTCGTGTGTTTTCTTCATGGAAACTGCATGTGCACTCTCTTGTTACCATTATGGGGCAGAACGGCTTTTAAAATTGTTTTAGACGCTGTGTCGCCAGATTTTAACAATTTCATCAATTTTTGTGAAAGAAATCATATCTCAAAAATCTCACGTGTTAGGGTATGTATAGTATCATTTTCGCATTTAGAAATCAAAAATTAACACAGCACTACCTTTGGTATTGAAGTCGTAAATTGGCTGTAAACTAGTGAGATTATTAAGGATCGGAATCGTCCTTCAAGTTGGAGGAAGCTTCTCCATTTGCATTTTCGGTTATTTGCAAAATATAATCTATTATTGGTTTCAAATGACCATCTAGAAACCAATGAAAATTTTCAGGAAATAATTCGATGCAATCGGCAATTAGTTGCGTGTTACCACATTGAATCACCATGAAATGTGCATATTTTTCTAGGCCTAATTCAGGCAGACTGTGACGACATCACACAAGTCAGGTTGCCTCTCAGCTCTCCCAGTCGACCAGAGTGCATCAAATTGTCACGTAGTATCTTCAAACTGTCACGCAGCTCTCTAGCTGCTTGCCACGCTTCTGCACCTCAGAACATTGTGGCGGGAGATTTGAATTTTCTGTGGACATAAATGATTCAAACAAACGACCAGGCATATTCCTCAACGAGACAGATCACTCAGTCACGTGGCGCACTTACGTCAGCCCATCTTTTCGCTCAACACATTTTCGTTTCATAATGTCATAAAAAAAGCTTTAGTTGAAGAATTGAACGCAGGTTGTTGGTGGGATAGACTTAAGCCTTATCTGCGACTCCGCCGTTAAATATTGAAAGTAATTGCGAACTGTTGATAGTGATGGCTTTGCTCATTGCTGTTCGAATGGTTTTTACATTTGAATTATGATTCCTGTTCAGTACCTAAAATGTATTGAGTTTATAAAATAAACTGTATTTTAGGTTAGTCTGAATTCTAAATCAGTTTCTTGAGCAGAATGTCAGCAATATCAACATTCACTATCACAAATGCACACAGTCGAATTGGCTAGTTCTTCTAGAAGCATAAAATAAATACCTTCGTTCAAAACTCCATGACATTCAGTATTTCCTTTGAGGGTTTTTTGCTCAATATAATTATTATTTTTCAATAATTTTTTTATTTATTATTATTTATTTTTATTCATTTTATTTGTCAGTGATCTCTGTACTATAAACAAAAATAATTTCACAACCAAATTCGCCGATGACACCTCTGTAGGTATGTACGCTGATTAAACCACTTTACTCTCAAAAAAAGACAAAAATTCAGTTGATAACATGAAATTCTACTGCTCCAGATATGGCCTTGTTATAAATAACTCTTAAACGAATAGCATCGTATTCAATCCTAAAAATATCGATTACAGTGTTCTAGTAAGATACAACTGTACTTCAATACAACAAAAAAATCATCAAATTATTTGGGGAAAAATCGACTCACATTCCACTTGGGGGCATCACGTAGACTATATGTTCTATGGAATCTTAGAAATAATCTTCCTCTGAATATCCTTGTCAATTACAATTATGCATGTTCACTCCACCCTCATTCCACTCCAACCAGTTCTCCAAAAGAAAATCTTGAGAGTTATGACAAGGATGCTAGAGACTCATGTAGGGATTTATTTTCAAATCTTTCTGTCGGCCAAATCCTTTCTAGTCAAATATCCAGTTTATTCCACAACATACTTTCACTACATTGAATGTAGTTTTTGAACCTTAAGTGCGAGCAATTCGCTTTTTCTTATCTTTTCATTGTTAACCTAATTTTAATGTTAGTATATCATGAGACAATTTGTAATGTGTATTTTTATGACGTATGTGACGTATTTCTATGTTCATTGGTATAAACATGGAGAATCAAACAAATACTAGGTACCTACTATTACAACATTTTTCCAATTTCAAAACTTTTCCACAAGGCACGTGTTTATCACTACACATTATGCTCCAAAGTGATCCTTTATAGTATACAAAATTTTCCTTTTCTATACTACAAATAGGAAGCTGCTATCATGTGTCCTCCTTTGTCGCATTAAACAGTACGAGCAACACTTCTCTGTCACCATAACCATAGACAGATTCTCACGAGCAAACCAAGTAATTGGCGATAGCTACTGATCAACTGCATATTGTGTATGTTGAATACTTTCGCTTTGATTATGAATTGTTTGGCAACCAAAACATTCAAATTAGAAAATATATATTTTTTTCAATTCAATAAACCATGGTCATGTACATTTGTTTATTACAACTCTATTGGTATACGTCCACAAAAATATTTTACTAGCTAGCCGCCGCAGCTTCCCACGAGTACAATGCTAATACTAAAAATAGTAAAGAATGTCTTTATATACAACGTTCAACGTTCAATAGGTTACTATTGAAAGAGCAATATACAATTGACCCAGTTCCGCCGCAAACAATAAGTCCATGCATTTCAAATCTGCAGTATCTTCAAGAATAAGCAATCAAATAACATATTGTTAGGGGCCTTATTGATCACATTATGGATAGATAATATAAAGGATATATTGAAAATAATTTTATAAACGCCCCTATTTCCCCTGCGGCTAACAGGGGAAATGGAATATTTGAAAATTCCTTTTTAATGCATATTTTGAGCATAAAGCAAACCTAGATACAAAATTTCAGCCACCGAAAGTACACCGATATGGAGAAACAGTGATGGACAAATAATTTTGTTTTATGAATGCTCCTTTTTCCCCGCGGCTGGAGCCCTAGTTTGAAAACATTTTTCTATTGCACATCTATAATAATCATGAAGCAAACCTCCATGCAAAATTTTAGCGTTCGAAAATATACCGGTACAGAAAAACAGTGATGAAAACGTAATTTCATTTTATGGTCGCATCTTTTTCCACATCTACAACATAAAACGAACCTACATACAAAATGTCACCCTCCGAAAATATAGCGGTCCGGAGAAACATTGATAAAAAACTAATTTTCATATATAAACGCGCCTTTTTTATCCCAAGGGAGGCACCCCAGTTGGAATATTTGAAAATTCTTTCTTATCGCTAACACACAACCAAAAAAGTGCATTCAGGTAACAAACTTTACTGTTGCATTCAGTTTATGCTGCTCTACGTCAAGACGCCGGTTTTTCACAAATATATTGCAGTTTCAATCCACTATTCTCTGAGGCATTATTTAGGGCAGTTGTTTTTTTGTGAAAATGATGTATGAATATTATGAAACTTTCGAGAAACAAAATCAAAAGATATCAATTAATAGTTTGAAAGGGTTATATTTGTAGAAGTGACTAATTTTTGGAAAAAAAATTCATACAGAAAAATGTGGAAATCTTTCAATGATTTCATGTTCTATGTAAGTGAAATTTTGATTTTCATTTAATATGCTGTGTAGAAACCCTGTGAGTTACATCTAATTTAATTTCATAACGAATGTTTGGAATACAAACTGAGTAGAAATAAGTGTATTCTGTATAATTCGGTGTTCATATAAAAGATTGGTTCGATAAAAATGTCTTTCGTGTAATTCAATGTTAACATGAAATTTGCTGTTTCAGGAAGGCTTTTCTTTTAGATTTGTCTCTGAAAGTTATTTCTTTGCATGATATACATACCTATGTATAGAGTTACCTCTTTTTCAAAATTGATTACTTCCTTTTTTGGGAAGATTCCCACCTTTTTCTGTGTCAAGATGGAGTAATGGAAAGCCAAAAACTTTCTTTCCCAAAAATATCTATGAAAAATAAAAAAAACGTATAAAAACGTATGAAGGGACCTGATTTGTATTTACAAACTGGAAGGAATGACTACGATTTTTTGTAATCTTCGAATTATGAAAAAACTATTTTGAATTGGACGCTCAATATATTTCAATAAGTTTCATCTTCTGCATATGAATAATACCGGAGTATAAACTCCGACTATGTGCCCATTAGTATGAGCATAACGTATGAGTTTGTACTCCATTTCATATGAATAAAAATATTTTGATGTGATGAGTATCTGCTCACACTATATAAGACTAAATACTCGCTATTTAGTTTCTATACTTGTCAAAGCCTGTTTAGGAGGTAGCAGGGATTCAGCATATTCTCGCATTGCCTTTTATTCGAGCAATTGTTTAGCGCGTTGTCTTGTTGTTACAATGAATAAAAGCAGTGAAGACTCAAGTAATAAGGGATGCGAATCCCAAGTGGGATTTGTGCATATGTTACGAGATTTTCCTGTACTTTTGTCCAAGTCACAATACCAGCTGTCCGACTATAAAAGTCAAAAGCACTTGAAGTGATGAGAAAACAATGGGAGCTTAATTTCAGTTCACAAATAACAACAAGTCGAATCTACAAAAAAATTAATAATATGAAATCCAGACTCAAGAAAAAGACTGATATTAATATAACTGGAAATAAGAAAATTGTTCTGCAGGACTGGAATACATTTTGTTGGAAATCATGGAAGGCGATACAAATCCAGTACTTACAAAGATTCCAGGTGATGTGACATTTATAAATAAAAATATAAATAAGGCAGCCAAGCTCTAATTAATCTAGGACCGAAAAATATATTTCTGCTAAAATCCGCAGGCCTTCTGTTTCTAGAACGTGTATCACAAATGATGATACTGCTAGTGAAATAAATCCACCTAAAATAAAGAAACCCAATAAAAGTAGCCCTCTTGAAAAATACGAGACAAATTATACTGAACAACTTTCAAATACCGAACTACAAAGGCTAGTTTTGCTGAAACAACTAGGAGTTTTGGAAATTAAGGAGCAAAAACTGAAGAGGAAGCTAAATCCAAGTGAAGAATTTACTTTAAATGATGATGATATCGTTTCGCAAACGGAAAAACTCACATTGATATTTTATATTTGAATATTTTTGTAAATTGTTGCGAAGTAAACGTTATAAGAAAAAATTTTAACGATAAAAATTATAAATGCGTTTTTTTTTCGACTTTTTAAGTAAAAGCAAGAATAATTTCTGCTAATTCAGATCGCCTTCATTGCCCTTCATTGTCTAATGTCATCTATATCTTGTACGGGAAGCAGATCCCAAATATCTTGTATTGGGGGCTCCATTGGATCGAGTTCCTCATTCAAATATTTATCTACATTGTGTAACATGAAACAACATATAACAAGTTTAAAAACATTTTCAATCGACACCGGAACTTTATATTGAAGCATCGGAAATCGTTGATTTAGTTGCCCAAAACATCGTTCAATTATTACACGCTCATTTGTAAATACTTTGTTATAAGCAAGCTGTGCCAGAGTAATTGGATTTCTAAAAAACACCATTAATCGCGGTGCTACATCATAACCTTCATCTCCTAAAATTAATACATTTGACCTCTTAAACTCATTTTTGTGAGTCGATATGCATGAATCATGGACAGCTCCTGGCCATGATGAGTCTACGCTTGTAAACCACTCATCTGCAGTGCAAGATGCTTGAACGTTGATACTGTGATATCCTTTGAGATTTATATATTAATCTCTAAGAAGAGGTGGTATTATTTTTATGTGGTTGAAATCGATCACACCCATAGCACACAGAAAAGTGTACTTTGTTTGCCATCTTCCTTTAGCTGCTATTATATTCGACGGAGTGCGAGGACATTTTATCCAATGTGTGCATTTCTCTATTATCTGGTCAGCAACTTGCGTCACAATCTTAGACAGAGTAATTTGATGGACACCAAATATTTTCCCTTTCCTGTTTGAAAGCCCGGATCACCTACATATCTTAAAAATATTTTCATTTTATCAAAGTTGCATATAGCTCTACCTCTTGTTTCTTCCGAATCTTCATCCAAAAATTATTTGAAAGCCACTTAGCATTTTCTTCATTGAATCGGTGTAATGCTTTAAAGTTACGATCACACGTACTTCTTCTTGATTTATAAAACTTTTCTGAACGCCAATTCAACAAGCACTCAACCATAGCTTTGCCACGATCAAACTAAAGTCTGGTAACTATTAGATTCCAAATTTATTTTCACAGCAAATTGTACATAAGAGTACCTACTCAAGCCGAGTATCTGCTTCGGTTTTTTATTTATACCACAGAGAGTATTCACTACAATATTTGGAGTATAAACTAAATACTCATTTTTATTCATACCACCCAATATCTCCTAAATATTCACTTTCGTAATATGAATGAAGTTCCTGAGATGAATATTACTGGAGTTTTTTCCACAACACCAAATCGTTTTTTTAATACCTCGACACGTGTTTCGATCACTAAGTGATCATCTTCAAGAGGAAGCAAAAAAAACTCCAGAAATATTCATTACTACACCAAAGGTTCCAAACAATACATCATAAGTTCCTAAGATGGCTGGGCAACAGTAAAATTCAATATTATTTTCCAAATAGTTATAGTGATGGAAAACATATATTTTCTAGAGTTCCAAATATTTCAGAATAATTCAAAAATGTCAATAATTCTTCATAAATCATCTGTGATATATAAAACCCAAAACGGTTCCTAAAGTAATTCCAAATATGCTTCCAACAAATCATGTTAAATATGACAATTTCGTTCAATATAAATCTTCAATTCTATTTTGTGATAAAAAACAATTCCCGTAAATATCAACTGATAAAAGAACAAGCAAATTCGAAATAAATTTACTTATCCTCTCCAGCGAGAACTGGGTTCAAATAACATGTCCTTGTCGGATTAAACAAAATACTGAAAACTATTTAGTAAATATAGGCAAGTTCATTCCGAAAATACATCGATTTCCATAACAATTGAACTGAAATGTGTCATCTATTCACCAGGAAATTTACGCACACGAGTTGTTTACGAATAGTTACATTTTTTACACGAGTATATTGAACGTTGTTGTTGATTCAATTACTTCCCAATTGTTTTTCAAACGAGAAATCAGCTTCGTGCAAAATACCTTTGGGTGTAATAAGCACGGGGCTAGTTTCCATATTTTGCAACTTCTGGACATTATGCGAAGATACTGAAAATATAATTGTTAATATAATTTTCTCTGTTACCATTTGCTCATCTCAATCTAGCCTGCTTTGACCTACTTTGTTCTGAAGAGGGATTCTCAATTTAAATTCCGACTTATTTTTCATAGAAGCATCAATAGCATATTGTAGTTTCTTATATATATTGAACTTGCAAGGCGTATACAAGAAACATGATACAAAGTGTACACTTTTTATATTTCTCCTACTATGTTTGGACTATTTATTTCGTGGACGTTGTTTCGGATTTGTAGAGTTTTTTGAACACGTTACGCTAGTTGCACACACACCAATTTTGGACAGCCGACTTTATATCGGTCGTCCAAATTCCACGGAATGCAGTAACCGAAATGCAGTTTGTTATTTTAACAGGAAAATAATAATGTAACGAAAACCGGAATATGCTTTACTATTTACAGAATCATAACACTGATTTAATTGGAATTTTCAAGTAATTTTAATGAACTACCTCACTTTTACCGGAGCTGTAATTTCGATTTAACAGGAATTTCCTGATTAATAAACAAACTAGACAGTTGTATTCGAAGCTTCGGACCTCAGTTTTTACAAGAATTTTCAGTAGTTAACCCTTAATTAAAATAGGAAATTACAGTACTAGTTGTATTCGGAGCTTATATCGTGAGCTTCTACAGGAATTTCCTGTAGTTACCTAGTATTTAACTGAAATTTCTTGTTTTTCTATTCAATTACCTACATATTTTTGACAGTAATTTCTAACTGTAGTTGAAATTACTGACAACTGTAGTTGACAACTGTCTAACTGTATTCGACATTTTTTCCATGAAATTTCACTAGAAGTTTCCAGTTAGTTCTACCGTGGAGCATTGTTGTAATTTAAGGCACTTCCTGTCAGTATTCAAGTGCTATCTTGTTATTTTTGCAATAGATTTTGGCTTCTGCCCAAAGAGTGACTTCGCAAATATGTTTCTTAAATTTGGGAGAATTTTCCATATATTTGTTATACAGTATCTTAATATTATTCCAACGAATCAAAGAAAAATCAGTATCAAGAAACTCCATAATAAATATAAAGAAAGATGTTTCCCGATTCCGGACACATATTAGCAAATTTCATTCCGGAATTACTGTCTGCAGACGCTCTTATTTTGTTATAGGGGAAGTCAACCATTTATAAAATTTACCCTTTGAATAGCAGTGAACTTCATACGGCTGTGAAAAATAAGCACTTCACAGGTTTATATGTTTCGCTCTTCTTTAAAAGACTAAAATTATTTTTAGTGGCTCGCTGCCTCTAGGTGTGCCCTCTAGTATATTAAGACAGACTATGTACAATATCCATTAAACAGAGTATGCACTTCTAATACAGGTCGGGTATGAAAAATATGAAATTCAGAATGTTCAAGTTTGGATTTGTTTATTGAAAAAACAATGGTTTTTTTCATAAATGTTTCATAATAAATAGTTATATCACTTCGTTATAATGTGAACAATGTGAAGTTATAAACATGATAAGAAGACAATAATTCTTAAAACAAATAAAAAATACCTTCTGCAAGCTTCAGCAGCTCTTTCAAAATGGTTTTCACATAGGGCACTGAGGATGAGTCTACGCGAGTCTTAATGGTATTTACCAACCTTTCCTTCGTCAGGGAAAATTTTGGGTATATTGTCTGGGTATATAAATCATTACTAGGTATCTTTCGATCTGGACCTATGTATGAAGAATACTATGGACAGATTCTATAAAGTGAGTCTTTCAACAATAAAACCTGGAACCTTTTTCAAAATATAGGAATATAGGCTTTCACAGCTGGCGTAAATTTTTTGGTTGATTTCTGGGTTTTGCCAGACCACACCAAAACCCCACGGCAAAACCCGCACTATAGTTATACGTACAATATACTATTAAAGGTTTGAAAATAATTTCAAAAGCATTTGTTCTATACCAGATTTTACAAGGTCTTAATATATATAATTAATAATTTTGCTGATATGTATTCATTTGAATCAGTTGAGTAATTATACAGATTTACGATTGAAACGTTCAGGTGAATAATTTACGCTAATCAAAATAGTCAAATCGAATATAATGTCACTTCATAGTCAAACAATGTGTAGTAATAACATTTATTTACTTCTGATTGTTTCAATGTAATTGGTCAAACCCCATACTCTTAGGTAGCCGGCGATATCATTGGCGCTGGCTTCTAACCATTGTTTCACCAATTACTATATAAATTGTCTCTCTCCCATCTTGGATTTGATCAAAGTCTAATACACTAGGAACCAAATAGTACACATATTCAGAATTTGCAGCTCATGAAATAATTATTTTTGTAAAAAGTTTCACAATCACTCCACTCATCAAGTATACAAATCTAATAACCAACACGTACCTATGACGGCTTCCATGTCGTTGCGTACTGCCCCAGAGTACCGGATTGAATTGTGGAATTCACGGGAATTCTGTTAAAATCGACGTTCTGAGCTGTTAGAACAGTGGCGTGGATCCTAGAGATAACAAGAATATAATATTACATATGTTGAAATACTGTTAGTTGGACAAGATTGTTTCCGGTAGAATAACCTGAATTCACTTAAGGAATAAATTTATGGATGTATCCGTTAATACGTGGTAGGAAATCATAATGACGAAAAGAGAAATAAAACTTTCTATGTTTTTACCACTTCCATTTGTAACTAACGTTACTGAAGTTTCGTCCTATACGGACATTTTCAAACTCATACAATGAAAAAGTTTATTGTATAACTGCAGTAACGTTAGTTACAAATAAAAGTGGTAAAAAACATAAAAAGGAAACCAAACATTTCTGGTGGAATTTAATGTATCCATACTGTTATTTGTACAAATTGTGTTGGGTTATATTCACAAAAATATTATATTTCACTAGATATACCTGTAACATTCACGGTGTTTTATTCCGGTTGCACGTATGGTTCTGACCTACGTATCTTTTACAGTCGTGGCTTGTAAAAATAGCAAGATATTATTTTATATACACAGGAAATGTTCCTGATTAATTAAAAGTACCTTATTACTGCTATACTCACCGTTTTTCCTGTTCATAAGACTCAAGTCACTTTAACTGAAATCTGCTTTTTAGATAGCAAGTACAGATTAGTTTTTTTCTGTTATGGTAACAATAGATGCGTTTTAACAACAGGAATTAATTTAACCAGAAATTTCCGGGATTCGTTTCTTTCAGTGCACCAGTGTATATTGTGAATTATAATGGAGCAATTGTTGGATGATTGAGGTTTGAAATCCTTTTTTTCAAGATTCATTGGTAAGTGACGTATATCAATACCGTATCAAAATAGTTGTATTGTATATAAATGTGCCATAAGTATTATAAAGATTCAACATAGGGGGGGTAAAAGAAATGAAAAAAGTTTTGTATTCAAACAACAGCAAATGTTCACTCAGGGATATGGTGAATAATGTTTTATTGATTTTTCCAAAAATATTAATTGAAATAAAATTAACGGTCGGTCGATAACTGGTCGGTTCGACATGGGTGCTTTGTTCACTTACTCGATTGACCGCCGTATTGGTCGATAGTTCAAGCCGCAGGCTGAATGATAGATTTTCGTCTAACCCGTGTTAGGAATCACACGTTAAAAGATAAGATCTCGTTAGTCCTTAGCTCGCACAAGTTTCGACTTCCGATGGTTGTCGTTCGTGGGAGTGCAATAGGTATCTAGATACCTGTTGTTGTCAACTTGTCTAACTAATCTTAATGAACTGAAGTCTATGGCATAGTTTTGTTGCAAAATATGATTGGCAACTGCTGATTTTTTAGGTCTTTCATATTTTAAGTGTGTTAAGTGTTCTTTATATCTTATTTCGATTCATCTTTTTGTCTGTCTATAATATTTTCATTCTTCTTAAAAGGCTCTGTAGTGTATGACTTGTTTTAAAACCAACTCCATACCTAGTTCCTTGAAAATATTTTCAGAGTTCGTGTATCGGTGATATGGAACTGAGACATATTTTTCTTGGTATTCTGTCAAATTTCGAGCAGTACAAGAAAAAAACATATTACATCTATGTGAGGATCGAAACATGCAAGCTTCAGATCTAGAAAACATCCTGATGATGTTAAAAACAGTGATGTTCCATCAACATCAACATCAGAGTTGACCTATAATAGGTTACAAACATATAATAGGAACTTATTGGGATTGAGGACTTATTGAGCCAAGACGACGGAATGCAAGAATTTGATCTTCATACGTTATTAACAACTACTCCTTATGACTCGCTGATTGTAAACTACTACAAAGAATATACAGTACTGAATGAATTATATGAGGAATAAATCGGTCGATATCATAGGCAGACAAGAGTACAGGATGCTCTATAATGATATAGAAATATTCCTGAGGGTGACTCCTCACTTTATTTCATGAAAAAAGTTAATATCTACAGGTATTGTCTTCTTTTTGTTTATAAGATAATTTATTCTTTGTGTTGAATCATGACACTTCTTAATTAACTTTTTTAATGCATTGTTTACATGAATGCATACTTTGAATTATTCCCCATTTGATTCCACCAATATCATCACATATCAGAAAAACGTGACGGACTGTGGCTACTCATCGTTTTGAGGTTCAACTCAGTACACCTTGAACTTCACTATTCAAGAACTCTTTCATCTGGAGAAATGCGTTTATGTGGAATAAATTTCCTGAGAATATTTTTTCAAATGAATTTGATCTCCAGCGATTCAAATCCAACGTGATTCGCTACTTTCGCACAGGCACCGCTCTAAGAGTGCTTGTGTTTTGTCTTCAAAAAAATATTTTTTTAGTGTATTTGTTGTATGTACCTACTATAATAACTATTACCCAAAGTCGGGAAAAATAAAATTTATCTTGGCAGATGCATCATATTTTCGTCTTTTGTTTGAAGGTGATTAACAATATTTCATGATGAATCACTAGTTCAGCCTTCCATTGTCTAATATACAGGGTGCTCCTTAAACACATGCTAATATTTAAGGAGGTAATTCTTCGACCCATTTTAAGAAAAAACGTCCTATGGACGTATGTCCATAGGACAGGGTGTCAAAGTTTCCAAAAATAATCAGTTTTTTAATAATAACTGAGATAATTTTGTAGACATCTTTGGCATATTTGGTACATATGTTCCATGACTCAAGGCGCATTTTCTCAAGTACAATTTTCTCAATTTTCTCTGACAGTGGCGTACGTACGAGTTTTGAAATGTATATTTTTGTCGAAAAATATACTACGCCACCGCTTTATCTTGAATTGAAAATTATTTTTGAAATTTACATACATTTTTGAGCACATTTCATTTGCTGGTTTTTTTTGTCCGACGCATGGTTTTCGCTCAAAAAATTAAAAATCGCTTTACTTAAGGATTAATTCCTCAAAAATCTGATGCGGTATAGTGCATCGACTGAAAGCAAACTAAGAGATTAGATTTGTTGC
>WOGN01004067.1:0-14532 GCA_015342105.1 Leptinotarsa texana
GGACGGACAATTCAAAGCCAAACTTTACTTTTCCTCTGTACCACAACCGAACAAAACAACTCCATTATTCAAGGATCTGGCTACCTGTTCTCGTAAAGAAATCGTCAATATTTGCAGAATTAGGAGCACTCATTCCCTCAATAAGGCACATCTCCACAAAATTAAGATAGTTGATGACGACCGCTGCGTATGTGTGTAAATACAGACTTTCCTACATATATTTTATGCCTGCCCTAATAATTCTCATAATATACAAATACTTCATGCCTCTCTTCAACAATTCAGCCTCTTATCTTCCACGATATCTTTTTTAAATATATATCACCATCTAACATACAAACCATATCCAAATTCCTGATTGCATCCAATATAAAGCAGCAGTGATCAAGACAGACCTAATACTTGTGCACATGCAGTGTTTCGCCAATCATGACCTGATCGTAGTGTCCATACACGTAACCGTTGTGCATCATCTCACATTAGTGCTTACACTCTAGTGCAGGCGGACATTGCTGACTTCAAATTACAGTCGAACTTTGTTTTAGCGCAAAATCAGGTGGGGTTTGTGTCCAACTCAGATTCAGTGTGGGCTCTTCCTGTAGTAGCAGCATGATCCTGGAACTCCTGGCTGGATAGCCCTGGCAGCTGAAGTCATTAATGGAAAAAAATAAGAAGTACACTCCCTATAATAAATTCACCGATCCGATGAGTCCAGTGATTGGATGGATTCATTTTTTGGTCTACGTTTATTTGAGTCATTATCGCGTTTGTATTGGATGAAGTAATCCAATGAAAATTTTCTAAATTAAAGAATTTCTCTTAATGACACAAATGATATAAGGTCAGTTGGACTCGAAGTTAGAGAAGAAAACGTTACGAGATTCGTCGGTTGTTTGGTCGTTATTTGTTTGCTGGTTGAAGTTGGATAACAAAATACGAATAACAAAAGTAACTCATCATGTCTTTCAAAAACGATCTGAAACAACTCTTCAAACCTTACTACATATTCAATATTCTGCTGAGTTTTTCATATATTGTAATTAAACGTTTGCCAATAGTTTGTAACTATGTGTTTTCTACAAATGATTGTGAATTTGATGGGGTAAGGCAAGTAATTGTGTATGAACAATGTTATAATTGAATAATTGGTTTTTAGAGAGAAACGGAAATCCTGTTCTTTCTTATAATAGTAATAGCATTGAGAACAAGAAAAGCAGGAAGTGTTACAATGATAAATTATTTATCATCAAGTTTTACTTATACCAAAGTTGCCAATTTGATACTGTGGTTTAGTGCTGACTTTTTGATGGGTTTGGTATTTGCTGTAATAATTATACGTAAGTATATTAACAATGGAAATAGGTTCACATTGTATTAAATTCCAGTGATATTATTGAATTAAAATTATGCACTTATTTATTTCAGTTGGTGCATTATTATTACCAGAACCCACATACTCTGGCCCTGATAAAGTTATTTATTTTCGAGGAGTGCAAGGTTTAGATGACGAATTAGCTAGAGATAAAAAGGTATCTTGGCTCGTAACTTTTTATACCGCTTGGAATCCAGCCTGTGTTAACTTTGCACCTATCTTTGCTAAACTCAGCACCGAGTATTGCTTGGATAACCTTAAATTTGGAAAAATAGATATTGGAAGACATCCTGATGCAGGGAAAAAATATCATGTTAGTGACAGCAGCCTTAGCAAACAGCTACCTACTGTAATTCTGTTTCAAGAAGGAAAGGAAATAATAAGAAGACCTATGGCTGATTCCCAGGGAAAACTTATTAATTTTTTGTTTTCTGAGGATAATATAAAAGCAGCCTTTGGTTTAAGTGGGTTGTATGAGAAATGTAAACATATTCCACTGAAGAATTCTAAACCTCATGTTGACTAATTCAGTGTGTTACTAGAAAAGACTTTTCTATGAAAGGTTTTTCTTCATTGTTGTATGTGTGTTATTTATTTGAAAGATTTAAATGTAGGTGTCTTTTTTGTAGATCAATAATTATATTTGTTGCATTGCTTTTTTAATGTGTGAATAAATAAATTTGAAAAAACAATTTGTGTATAATATTATATATCTGTTAAGTTTTTTTCATTTAATTTAGAAAAGCACTTTTTTAATACAAAATTAAATAGGTTTTTCAATTAAAATAACGTATTTCATGAGACAGTAATGATATATTTCAAAAAGATCATTAATTGTAAATATTTACAAATGTAGCTGTACTGTAAATAAAAACAAAACTTATTTTTATCTACCTTCCAGATGTAGAAGTATTTCCACTCAAAACAATTTCTTTAACTGAAAATTCCCAGCCAAAATGTATTATTCATTCTGAATCTGAATTTGGTGCTAATATTTCACCAAGGTTCTTTCTCGAAAATGTTGATTCAAAACATCTTCCAAAAACAATCTTTGCTTTTTTTGTTTTTGGAGATTCTGGAGACAAGGGAATAATATCATCGACATCTTCATTCAGATGAGGCTTCAATGGCAATTCAAATTTTTTTTTTCTTTTATCACCTTGCTTCTTACTAAAACTGTCAGTACTGCTATCAGTTCCTAGCTTTGAAGTAGCATTTCTAATTTTTTGTTTTGCCTTTGTCACTATTTCATGGAAACTGTCTTTTTTAGTAATCATACTACAGGTTTCCAAAGGAATTTTATTGGTATCAGCTTCCATATCGTCCCAATTCTCATTTTCAAGTGCCTCTCGATCCTCTGTAGTTATATTTCCTATATTTTTGTTCAGTTGGGTGATTTTGGCAGGAATAGAAGAGGCTGTCATCGTGCTTTGAGCATCACTATAAGGATTAAGCGTTGCTACTATGAAATTTACCTCAAATGTTGGATTTTTCATCACTATAGCAAGTGGCCTACAAAAAATTGATTGTCAAGAATTTTTATGAGGAAAAGGTTTTCATATATTCGTTACAACAGTTTCAATCTCGAATAATGGATTGAAACTAATTCATCATCAATTAATGAGAACATTGAAGAAAGACATATTTTTTATACTCTCATGAGAGAGGATCAAAAAAACATCTTTTTGATTTGTGAAAAACTTACTTTCCTCCTTTTTCAAAATTGAGACCAATACTCAAATTGAATGCTTCAGCAAACTGAATTGCTGTCCGAAAAGGTTTTAAAGAAAAATTGATTGTTGTTTCATCCTCAATTTGAAATACTGTGAATTCAGAACCATTTAAATTTACTTGACTTCTTACAAATTTTGGTCTAAGTGGTGCACCTTCAAATCATTAAATGAGTATAGTGATAGTTTTACCAAAAATTTCAACATACCTACACAATAATTCCTTACCAATACTTTATCTCTAGAGATTTCTAAGGTAATTTCATCATCTGAAGTACTAAATGTGTTTAATAACTGGCTATAAAGAGAACTTGTAGTTATTATATTGCTTGAACCCAAATCTGAACATACACCAATGGTGAGGGATTCTGCTTCCATTAGCCTCAATTTATGAACCATAACAATATCATCACATTTATACTTCATCTTGACTATTATTAAGTCATTATTATTTTCATATTCCAATTTGACAAATTCTAGCTGAAAAATCATTTTGTGAATATTTTCCACATCTTATATGAATATACCTTTTTATCCAGGTGTACTCCTTTGAATAAGGGTAAAAAAATTTTCATGTGGATTTTAAAGAATATGGATTCTGAGTGTTCACTCAACTCATTTTCATTAATTTCGTAACTGGAAAAGTAACTCTCTAATAAATAATACCGGACACAAACTGTTTTTCTTAAGTTCAAGGAAATTAGACATAATTTTTCTTTTGAAGCTTCCATATATAAATCATCTCCAACTTTAGCTAGGGCCTGCAGAGCTCTTGCAAAAACTGAAATTATATTTATTGACTACAGTTATACTAAAAAGGTTACACCCACCTTTCAAATTTAGCCCTGGTATTATACAATTCATAATAATGCATTGAGACCAGAAAATTTTAGAAACAAATTTACATTTAAACAATTATTTGAATTCCGTACATTTGACACTTCATATTTCTTCTTCTTTATAAGCGGTCGCAAGCAGTGTTGCTTCGATGAAATTTCAAATATTCCTACTAACCTTAAAATAATACAACTTTATAAAAAAATTGTATTTCAGGAATAGTTACTAATCATCAAACTTATATTTTTATGAGGTCTGTTGGTAATAGCTTGAAGTAGGGTCAAATGAAAAGATTTATTTCCTTCTTTAATAAATATTACTATCAAAGCTGCATTCGAGTTGGCGCCCAAAATACATAAAACACCAATTCGAATGATTTTACCGTTTTTAATTTTTTCAAGTTTCTGTGAAATTGCTATCAGACATTTAAATTTTGGCCATTACATTCAATGCCCTTCTCTGATCACTTGAGCGAACGTCAACTAGAATGCAGCTCACCAAAAGAGTAAGTAAAAAATAATTTCACTTGTGGAGGAATCAAACTCAAAGCATACATTTCCTGTGTCCAAAGCACAGATTCCCCTGTGCCCAAAACTATGTGTGAAGTTTGTCGGAAAGCACACTTCGTAATCCTTTTCTTCACTTTTCAATTTTTTGTTAGGACTAATACTATAAAATAGTGCAACATCATGTCATAGAGTAACACTGGTCAAAAGTTAGTTGCCAAACTGTCACTTAGATTTACGTATTTACCGGGAGATATCGGAGGCGTTTCTAGATCATAAACATATGATATAAGCCTATGAGATATGTGATTCAGTCTAACCGCAAAACTGCATTTGAAAATATAATAAGGCAACGGTATACTCCAAACCCTAATATTGATAGAATTAAAAAGTGTAACAATGATAATGAACATTTTACCAAAACGATATTAGATGTATTCTGTTGGCTTTATTCCTAATTCCGCTAATATTTATTCGTCATCCTCAGATGATGCATTGACTATAGAGTGAAACAAGAAATAAATCAGAAAAGGTTGCTTGACGAAGAAAATTGACAATTATAGTTTTGACGACATTTTTGACAGCGTAATCTAAACAATAAATTCTAAATTATCTGGAACGGACCCGACCTGTCAGGGGCAGTTGAAAGAGAGATAGCATCTTTATCATACTCAAGCAAATACGTTATGGTTGGATGCATAAAATATCTGTCAGGTATAAATTCAGATATTTCTGGGATTATATTTGTAAAGATGTACACTTATGTTGTTCTTGTGTGCTATTATTTTCCCTTCCTTTGTCTTGTGTGGTTTAACAAATGCCTAATTTTGTTGGTGTTATTTGTTATTGGTGGTAGTTCTAAATAACAATAGTGATGTTGTTCACATTGATTTTTTAATATAACATGTATTTTGTAGCATTTGGATGCAATATTGAGCAGGGATTATCGCCGATTATAATATTTAGAATTGAATATGGAAATAATTTATTTATCGACATTTCAAGCAAGAATTTTCATATGTTCGACCAGATATTTTAAAATTGTGGATAAAAGCAGTTAGCAGGGAATACTGGACTCCACATACAAATAGCAAATTTTATGCTGAGTATTTTCCCACGGATTATGTAGTCAAACCATAATGTACTGCTGAGCTATTAAAACCAAATTCTGTACCAACTGTATTTTCATACCGAAAGCATTTATCACCTAAAATTGCTGAACCTCGCAGGAAAAAAAAAATGGTTACTACGTAGTATGATGTATGAAAGAAAAATTTTTACGCCTTTTTTGGATGAAAATAAAATATATTTTTTGTAGGAATTGTCTGCCATGTATTTAAAGAGCCGAATGTATCGCGACAGAAAATTGTTAAATTTAAAATTGCATGGAAAAAGTGCCACAGTAGGATAAAAAATGAAAAAACGTATTTCGTTAAGTAACTGTTAGATATGTTTTGTAATATTAAATAAAAAATTTCTGATTTTGTTTTCATTTTATTTACCAATCCAATTGAAAACGGTTGAACTTTTATTTGAATGTTGTACTATTTCTATTATTACTTTCTTCCCGAGCAACTGTTCAGAGCTAATTTTCACTCTCGAGTCCCCACTCTTCACTTTCACTCTTTAGTGCGACCGTACACGGACCACATATTTGCAGTTGAGGCAACCACAACATTGTGGTTACGTTGACTGCACTTCGCGGTTGACCTAACCACATTTTTGTGGTCGACTTGCGTTCATATAAACCGCACTTGCAGTTGAGGCAACTGACTTCAAAAATTAAATGCTGTGAGACCAATATGAGAAAAAGTACAAAACTGTGTACGCGGTTGGGTACGACTGCAAGTTTGTGGTTAGTGTACGGCGGATGCCGCGATGACATCTCGGCGGAGGTCAGCAGCAAGTTGACTGCAGACGTCCGTTTTGACTTTTGTGAACGGCTTGAGTTCGCTGAAACGCGACTGCAATTGTGTGGTCGATCCGACCGCAAAATGTGGCTCGTGTACGGGCGCACTTACTTTCCACTTTTGACGCCTCACTTTTCGTCCAATGTGGGTCCGTTCCAGGTACGTATATAGTATACATTTCACTGAATCTAGATTGTTTCACCCAATTTACAAACTGTTAATACTGGACTAACTAGACAGTTCTTTAGAAGAGTCAAATACCTTGGTGGAGAAAGAAAGTTCTAAGAATAATGAACAGTTTTTCTGATTGGAACAGAAAAAAACGTATATTTTCTACGGATCTAGAGAAAAGCCTCTCGTTCCCATATGACGCTTTAATGAAATCTTGGAAGTACCTGTATTAAGCGGTAAAACAAGATTAATATCCTATTTTATGTTCGGAAACACTGGTTTCTCAAATCTATTAACCGCATCAAAGTGTTATTCACAATCCATAATCGGACAACTGAAACACAGCAAACCCAAAACAGTGAAAAAAAATCTATGTTCCATAAGTTTAACTAATCAGCAATTTATGGTTTACCATTTATTGAACACACTAGCGCCATCATCATTAAAATTTTTCACTATCTGCTTCCGAATCAAAACATTCCGGCAAATTTTTACACATAATTCTAATTACTGATTAATAGTATTACTACCACAGAATATTAAGTTCTATGTTAGTAAGTAATTACGCCTACTATAATTGTTTTTAAAAAGAAATGGTAAGATATATCAGGTACTGATTTTTCTTTTTCCATATAAGAAAATATTTTCAGTTGGTGCTAGTTTTGGGCGATTTACATATACCACATAGGTGTAGCACCTTACCTGCGAAGTTTAAGAAACTTTTGGTACCAGGAAGAATACAGCATATTTTATGTACTGGCAATTTATGTACAAAGGAGTCCTACGACTATCTGAAAACTTTAGCCAGTGATGTTCACGTAGTGAGGGGAGATTTTGATGATGTGGGTTAGTTGAAAAATATTGATACTGAATAATGGATTTCTTTACAGAATCTTAATTACCCAGAACAAAAGGTAGTAACTGTAGGCCAGTTCAGGATAGGATTATCTCACGGGCATCAGGTAGTACCTTGGGGAGATCCCGAATCTTTAGCTTTGATTCAAAGGCAGTTAGATGTAGATATTTTGATATCTGGCCATACACATAAATTTGAAGCATATGAACATGAAAATAAGTTTTATATCAACCCTGGATCTGCGACAGGCGCCTATAATGCCCTAGATCCGTAAGTACTTCGGCATTACCATAACTTGGGAAATTATTTGATTAATTTCAGGACAATTATTCCTTCATTTGTACTGATGGATATTCAGAACACGACCGTTGTAACATACGTATACCAACTAGTAGGTGAAGATGTAAAAGTTGAAAGAATCGAATATAAAAAAAACTAGGTTAGGTCAATTTAAAATTGTATAAGAGTATTTACCTATCTATAAATATTTGTTTATTTTAATGGTCTGTAATGTGATTTCATTCCCTTGTATTAAGTGATATTGTGTCATCGATATTCTGTGAAGTATAATCAGTACTCCAGAACTTTCTGCAATGAAAAGTATTTGTTTACAAACATTACGTTTCCCACTCAAATATATGTTAATATTTTCTCAATGGTAAGTTTTAATTTTTTTGTTTGATAATCGCTAAGCTTTTCAAAATTTGTTTTTCAGTCATGAGGTTTTTTAAATTACATATTTAATTTTTTTCACCCAAATAGGAGAATTTATGGATAGTTAACACTTGGAATTTGAGTAATATTGCTTTCATGGCCACAGATGTTTTATGGTTGTGCAGGAAGCAAATTGGCTATTGGAACACACTTTTGTCTTCCTTTCCACATTTTTAAATATAAGTTGGTCAACATCTGGAAAAAAACTTAATATTCTTCACTTTCAAAGACAATGTATACCTATATTGTTTCCTCGAGTTTTCAAAAATATTGTGGAACAATACAAGAGTGACCCAATTTTTACTTTTTTAATCATTTTCTTTTATGCCAAATAAAAAGACTAAAGGGGGAGAAAATGGGACATATAATGAAAATGTAGTTATTTTTATTCTGATATTTTATTATTTGAATTATTGTTTAGATTACTGTATAGAGGAAAACGAGAAATTATATAACTCCATGTAAAGTTAAAATATTGAGTTCACATTTCATAATGATGTCTGCTATCTATTTGTGATTTTTAAATATATCTGCCAAAAGAGTTTGCTCTTGCCTCTTCACACTTTTCATTTCCAGGATCTTATGAAACTCTGCAAGTTGACACTCTGGTAATAATTTTTTACACTGATCGACAAAATTTTTTTGAGGTTCAATTGGCGTCATAACAATTTTCAGTATCATCTCTGCTTTTGTCATTCCTTTTGTAACGACTTTTGAATAAGCTGCTGGTGCTTGACGATTGATTTGAGATGAAATGGAAGGCAAATTAAGTAAAACAGTTTTCAGCATGTGAGTGTCCAGCAGAAGCTGTTCAGCTCCTTCTGTGTTGATAGGCTTACACTTATAAATATTTTGTATAAACTTAGGAATAAAACTGTTTGCAAATTTTATGCAAAACTGAGTAAAATATTTTCTGGAATGTGATAAGTTTTCTCGGATTATAGGAACAGTGGTTTTCAGATGTGTCGTTACAGCAGTTATGTATGGACTTTGATCGCCAACGGTGTCTACATTTTGCCACTGGATCTAAAAAAGTTGAATATTTTTCATCTCTTGGAACAGAATTAGTAAAAACTCTTACCTTACTCATGGCTGTTAATGCAGGCTCACATGCATTTTCCAAATCTTGAACTAATATTTGAATACAGTTTGATATCACCCTGAAATTTTCAGTACATTATTTTGTTAGAAGTTTGTATCCAAGAATAAAATTATGACATTTACAAATAAACACTTTAACAATATTGAAAATGACCTATTATTATGATGTGATGTGATTATGATGGTGATTGGATTCATTATAAGAAATTGTTAAGAGTTCAAAATGAATTCTTAACAAAGATGTTTCTTTTAGATACAAACTGGAAGAAAAAGCTTTCCCCTAAAAAATATCCCCCCTCTCAATTTTTATGACAATATTATTTCATGTAACACAATTTATACCTTTTAGCATAAGTAAAATATGGCATCACAGCATTGTTTAGAACTGATGTCGGGTTTTCTTACGTCACATATTCTGACTACTTCTCACTTCCACTCATTGTGCTAAATATTGATGTATGAGTTTGATAAGGTTTGTCCAGCATAAAGGCACCAATAAACGTACAAGTGAGTTTTAGCCTTGAGATAAAAATATGAGTTTTGTACATAATATACTTGATTGGATTAACCAGCATTCAAATATTCAATTGCCAATCTTTTTCATTTGAAAATTTATAATTAAGATTTACTTTTCATAGCTGTTTGTGCAGCAATAATGTACATACTTATGGAAATTGTCCTGTTCTTTAGATAAATCAATCTGGTCAACCAAAGAAGGTTCTACTTTTTCTTTAAGTTTGTCAGCAAGTTGCTGAGTAGTTTCTAAGCAGTACTCTGCTGTGGTTAAAATACAGCAAATTTTGGTTTGTTCATCCTTGGTAAATCTGAAATCAAAATAAAATAAAATTTCCAGAAGGTAATGAGTGTGAAAGCAGTTTACCTGGTTGATTCTCCCTCTTTCAGGAGAGAAGAGAAATTTTGTATAAGACCTGATGTTGAAATTTTTTGAAGATCTTTAGTAAAATTCTGTACAGAAGTTCCAAGTGTTTGAGTTTCAATTTTTGGCAGATTATTTTGTAATAATTTTTCTGCATACTCATGCAAATATTTTTGGAATGTTTTGGTTAAACTCAGCATAGTCTGACCCCTGTCTAGCTGATTACATTGGATCATACTCTTTTTATAGAAAACGAACAAGTCAGGACAACTTGGCAAAATAGCAGCTTGTGTTTCAGTTGCCTCAGTAGGTTTGCTCTGTTTCTGATCCAAAATGAATCTTTCTATAAGGTCAGAAAGATTTCGATCGACACTCTCAATATATATTTCAAGATGTGGAATGAAGCATTTACCTTCAATGTAGACATTACAAATATTTTTTTTTTCAAATTAGCATACAATTACCTATTAATCCATGAAAAGGTGATGAATTCACATCTCCCTCTTTCTCTTCAGATTTTGCAGCATCAACAAATTCTTTGATTTTAGTGTTATCGCACCTATTATGTGATTTGTCACAAAATTCATTTATTGTTACCCCTGTAAACCTCCTTGAGAGAAGATTTTCAAAAGCACTCGTTTTTTGAATTGCATAGAGTAGTAACTTTACATCTATTTCATTTTTCCGTTTAGCCATTATTTTTGAAAGTTCTTCTCTGGTATTATTGCAAAATTCTACTGCTATTCTTTCAGATACTTCCCAATTCTGAGGGAACATGTTACCTAGAGAAAAAACAGACTATTCAGTGCAGAAGCCCCACCTTCCAACTTTTGAAGGAGACTAAAAATCAAAGTCGGACAAAATTTAGATGAAAGGGCATCATTTAGAATTTTTAATGAAAAAATCCAAAAAGAGTGTCATCACTCACTATCAACTTCTTTGATAGGTTTTTTTTTCAATTACCTATCGACTAGTTTATTTTTAAAACTTGGATCAGCCATTCCTGAGTGATTAGCAGTTTTATATTTTTCTAGGAATCGACCAATAAATAATAAAACTGATGTCAATAAAAAACGTATTAACAAAACACTACAATCAAGATCACTTTTTCAAATAGAACAGCAAATAGGCACAATGTACTTTTCTCGAGAAGGGCATTAATTGGGATACGTTTTTAGTAATATTTCAATCGAATTTATATTTATCATTTATTTGCAGATTCTTGAAAGAATATAAAACTGCTAATTACTTAGAAATGGTTAGTTATATTTAGAAAAATAAACCAGTGGTGGACCTTGATATCTTATAGCATTCAAGTTACAAAGCACTGCCTAATATACCTAAGCGATCCTCAAATTCCAACAAATGTCTTTTAATCCAAGCATAACGTTTGTCTATTTTATCTAACCATGCGGTATCTTCCGTTTCTTGAAATAAGTGGTTATATTCCTGCAACTGAAGATTAACAAACCATTTCAATAAATCTTGTTTCACTTTAGGATCCAAAATAGATACTACTAGGCAGGCTTGGGCCAATTGCTTATTCGGAATCGAACTTTTCGTATTTGAACCTGCAAAACTAGATTGTAACAACATGTTCTCTTATCATGTTGAAATTAACTGAACCTGTGAATGATTCTTTGAAATCATGAGTTATCTGCTGAGCAAGCTCCACATGTATTGACTTCACTTGGTCACTTAAACTTTTCACTTGAGGAATATCTGAATAGTTCTCAAAATGAGTCATGACTTCGCTTATTGCTTGAAGTGGAAGAGCGATTTCTCCATACAATCGTCTCTGAGTTAGGGATTTTAAAGTATCTACTCCCCCCACCAACATGTGCAGATGATTAAGAGTTGTTATAGCAAGTGTTAAGTTTCTTTTTGCACAGTCTAGTTGTTTTATGTCTCTGGTGATCTCTCGAACCATTTCTTCAGATTTTTCAGCCCTTTCTTTGATGTCAGTAATATGCATGAAAAGTTGTTTTATAACTTTTTGAGCTTCATCTAGGGCTTGCCTTCCATCTTCACTGGCTGCTATTTGGCCACGTACAACACTACTTATTTCATTGTCAATGGAACTTATTTTATTTTCCATTTTCAGTACTACTTCATCTATGTTTGATAAAGATTGTTCTGTGGGAAACAGGGAATTTATGTAATCAATACTGTTGAAATCGGGTTCATCCAGAGGATCTTTACTTGGTAAAACCTGAAATCATAGCTTTAAAATGAGTATAAAGCCTGGTTAAATATTCTACTTCTTCTATAGCCTTTTGAACGACCAGAGGGAAATTTATAAATAAATCTTGATTATCTTCATCGATTCCATCATCATCAATCAGTGAATTCTCCATTATTGAAAAAAATAAGCCCAAATTTGAAATTTAGGTCTCTGCCTCTATTTTGTTGTTGATTTTCTAGAAGTGTATATGAGTCCGACGCAAACGGTCCGATATAAAACATTTCCGAAATATGAAACTGAACCGGAATATTAGTCACATCTGTATATATCACAAATAAAAATAAGGACATGTTCCGTATACCATTTCTATTAACCAGACTGACACCTCTAGTTGCGGTTGAAGTGACGTCATACGATACATTCAGACGAGTAAGTTTATTTTGACATATCTAATGTGCATTCAGCAGAAAATTCACTCAATGCCCCATTCGAAATATATTTGATTACCGTTGGTTTAATATATATATACACATTAAACATCGCTGAATGAAACTCTTTTTTGAATATGTATAATTTTGTCAAATTTCCTTAGAAACTGATAAAGAAAATGAACTGAAACTTCGAAAATAAAATTAATGCATCCACTATCTCCACATATATGCATTTACAGACCATGGTCTCCTGCCAATCAATACACATGAGTGTAACTGAACACCGCCTGTTTATGAGTTTTTATGTGCGATTGCCCGTGCTAAATTCGACAGTTGTATAGCCAAAAGCATATGCAGGAATTACTCCTTTGAAGAATCCTGTACTGACACCTGTCGGATATAATCCAACGACCTTTGTGGTATTAGGCAGGGGAGTAGTTGTTTTCTGATAGGTGTTAGTCCATAAATTCCTTTTCTACGTAATTATGAATGCAAATGAAAACTCGTGTAACAGGTCAATTTCTATTTATGAGAATACATTTTCTCGATAAAATTATTCAACTGCTCCTTCAATTCTCTAGGAGTAATAACTAACTCTGTAAATATTTCAGAGTCAAATACCTGTCACGATTGAATACCTAGTCTATTAGATATCCTGTATTGTACGGCATTGTACAGTATCCTATCAAAGTGAACGTTTGGGCTAACATACTATACAAATATATAACATACTATATAACGAAATAATTGGACCAATTAAGATTAACCCCGCAGAGATTAACAGAAACTTATGGTTTCAGCAAGATGGAGCAACACCATATCATTAAACACTACATTATTCACCAGCAGTACGAGCTTATCTCGATCTAGTTTTTCCGCATCGATGTATCGGTAGACGTGGCCACCACATTCTTGCTATCTGACTTCACTGGAATATATTTCTCGGGGCTATTTGTTATCAAAATAATATTGATGATTTAAATCACAGCATAAGGCAATACATTATTCAAATCATCGCAGAGATATTGCAAAACGTTGTCGAATAATTTCAACAGTCTATTTATTTGTCAAGACATGAACGGTGCGCATTTTGAGCATATAATTTACAGTATAATTATTGTAAATATTGTTGATAACGTCAAACTTCATTTGGTTCTGTGGCATCATTACTTATTGTACACATTAAACAACTGAATATCAATATTTTTTGTTATCAACGTCAGAAAATCGAAAAGTGCTGTATTACTGAACTTTATAGGATCTCGATGAATGACAATGTACAAGTATAAATTGTCAAATGTAAAAATACCTAAATTGAAAGGGGTATATTCTTAGGAGAGATTGCTTTTTTGAGAATGAAAGATTTTTTAGCTTTCTGTTTTCGAGAGGGCTTTTTCTTCCCGTTTGTCTCTTAAAATATTTTTTTACACTGATCTACACATCTTTGTGAAGAGTTTATTATGAAATCAATTTCTTTCGTTCTTTCTTCATTTGAAAGTTTTCCAAATTTCTTGTATGAAGATGGATAAGTGAAAATACTATTCATCTAATGAAAAATTTCTTTACAAGTACTTTGAGATTTTAGACATATTTGACATACTTTGTGTGATTGATTGTCTGATTCGGCCTTTTTTTTGGTATCTTGGGAGCTGTTTGAGTCCAAATCTCCAGAAAACACTGCAGCCTCTTAGGCTTATTGCGTTTATTCTCCCAACTTCTCATGACACCCATTCCATCAGTCTCGTTCCCTGTACTAATTTGTACAGGTTCCGTGTTGGATGTTCGTCATATTCTTCTGGGCGTAATTTTGTACGTCCATATATAGCCTGCCTCCTGTGATTC
>WOGN01004068.1:1692-14531 GCA_015342105.1 Leptinotarsa texana
TTCAGGATAATGTTATTATCTATCGAGGCTTTGGGTAAATCTTGGTGACACTCTATTACTAACCCTGAGGTAACCCGTTGTCTGTTCAAGGCTAATAGGGCTTGTCTGCTATCAGTGCAGATTGTTATTGTTTTTGTGGCAATTGGGATACCATCCAGTTCTGTTTGAACCACGCTGGTATTTTTTCCATTCTCCACTTAATCCTTAGGCTCAGTGATCTCGAGTACACTTTACATCCTGAGCCGTCTGTATATATGTGTATTGCATATGCGAGTAGTATCCGAGTCCGTGTTCTGTTTTATTTGTATTTTGTAGGGTTTATTAAACACAAACCTGAGTTCAATTGCATCACTGGTTTCCTGCAGTAGAGGTTGCGCAGTGAGCGCTTCTCGCCATAGCCTCAGCCTCAATTGACCTATTCCTACTTCGAGGTTTACACCAGCCGTGCGCAATCGTAACATGGCCATTAACGCAACCTTCTTAACGTACAGGTCCAGAGGGGACAGACTAGTGATTAATTCCATTGTCGCAGTTGGTTTTGTTCTCATGGCTCCTGTGATGTTTAAGCAAGCCAATCGTTTGATATAATTTTTGAATGGTCGTTGCTTGTAGTACTTTCGAGGGATCAATCCCCCTTGATACCCCCTGACTACGGCCTTGTCTGTGTTTGAATTAAAATATGGCACCCACGAAGAGAACTCAATAGGAAGGGCGAGAAAACTAAGACGTAAAAAGGATCATTTTTTACCAGGATGATTCCGTACTGAATTCGTTGAAATGCACGTCACGTCAAGTTTTCGATGTCTGAATGTAGCTGGGAAGCAACCAATATTCTTACTTCTCCATCTTCATACATACATAACGAATGTTTGGAATACAAACTGCATATGAAGGAGTGAGTTTCAAAGAATTCAATGTTCATCGGAAAATATAGGGTCTTCCAAAAAGGACTTTTGAACTTTGATAATTGATAACGTATTATTCCGTGTTAGGAATCACACGTTGAAAGGGAAGACCTCGTTAGTCCTTAGCTCCCACAGGTTTCGACTTCTGAGGGCTGTCGTTCGTAGGGGTGCGACAGCTGGTTAACGGAAAAAACATATTTTAAACATATTTGTAAACATAATGGTCATCTTGGTGAAGCTACTTCTGTCAAATCAGTTGTCGTTTGTTCAGTTTGTTCTGCCCAATCACCATGGACGGATATAATATTCAACAACAGGTGCACATAATGAAATTATTTTACCAAAATGGATGTTCTTTCCATTGGTTCAGTAAATTACGTCGACGAAACGCAGTATATGTGGGTATTTTCGTCTTTTATTTGGGTGAGTCAGCTTTTGATTGACCTGCTCAGGAGGAGTTTGCCCACTGTTAACATTTTTTATAAAAATTCAAACGAAGTACCCTAACCTTTGTTAGGGTACTTAGTGATAGTGAAGTATCCGTATAGAATGTTTCCTTCGCAAATGAAGATGACATTCAAATTATTTTTCTGAAAGATTGATTGAATTTATAGACTGATCTTTCTTTTGCTTTATTACACTGCATTTTCTCCTGGGCTTTCACCTTCCGACTCAAAATGAATATCAGTTTCTTTTAGGTTCTAATTGATTAACTGAATTCGTTTGAAAACTTCATCCTATCTTCAATATCAACGATAACCGTTTTTACCGGTTTATTTGGCATTGTAAAAAAATAAGGTGATAGCGGTTATCTTAATTGAGCTCAATTGGTTTTTCCGAGAAATCGATTGAATTTCATCGAACATGTGGAGGCTTTCAGAAAAAGTGAATGCGTTAATATATCAACTGATCTAATCGACGGATGTGACGATTCAGGATGAAGATACTTCACCATTGTACCTACACTTGAGTGGCCGATTCCTTGATAAATTCGCAGAAATCCATTGAATTTCAAAATAAATAATTATTTATCGTCGTTATCAAATATCCATAGGTCATTGATATTTCACTCATTCACAAATAAAATATATACACTTGAAATAATCCGACGAAGATTATACCGATTGTCCAACAGTTCATGATTTGCACGATATATCGATAAACCTGATGAACTGAAAAAAGTATTATTTATAAGTAAAAATTATACGTCGCCAGAAAAATCCTGCTTTGGGAAAAAAGTTTCAAATTAATATTTAAAATAATATAAGAGATAAACACGCCGGAAGGTGATTTTATTCAAATATCTATCGATTCCATCGATGAACATATCTTTATTAGTTCTAATAACCCCTCGTGGAAATGTTTTCTGGAAATGGTCATAATTGGAATGAAATGGTGAAGATGTTACTGCTAAAAAATTCTGGAAACATTCCAGTTCACTTGGTGAAATAAATTTCTCAACAATTGTTCATTTCACGTACACGAACAGAACATTCAGATGGCATATTAAACTTTGGATTATCTGCCAGGTATCATTCTTCCAAAATTCATCTCTTCTTATCCGAAATGACGTGCAGGAAAGTCACTGTAGCTTTCAGAAAAATTATTCTTGAAATCCTGATTTGGTGAAGATATATCGATAGAGGCAAACAAAACAAATTAAATTTTTCAGTTGATAAACTGTGTGGCTATTTTAAACAAATACAGACTCAAAAATTGTACCTAATAATGTGTTAATGTCAATAATGGTCTAAAGGGAAATATTTGCATACGCCATTTCGTTAGAAAATTATCAAGGAAAATCGAAAGCATTCTTCTAGTTTTTTGAGCGAGACATGAAATTACATGGCCATCATTGAATTCCATAGATAGAAAAACAACATTTTGGAATACTATTCTAGTACATGAACTACGTAAAACTACCTACCTGACACAGACTCACTAGGAAACTGAATCTTACCGAATTATTTCTTAATTGGAAATTGAATCAAGCACCATCTTGCCTAGCTATAATAAATTCTGTTTCTCGGCAAATGTTTGGCAATGACAAGCAACAATCTGGAAACTTCAAAGTATTCATAAATAACATAAATGACAAACAAAATTTACCATTTCAATGAGCGTAGCAATTTCAAATGGTTTTCTTCGGACGAAAGTGAATTATATTCAACAAGATGATATACTAAAGAAACCACATTATCAATTCATACCAAGATTTCTACAACTAAAATCATAAAGAAGAAATTGAATACATCCGGCCAAAACATGAGCTTCTGTGACAAAACTCTTCAGAATTGGATAAAGAAACTAGAATTTAGAATTATAATAATAAACAAATGTCAAGCAGTTATGGAAAGCAGAAGAATAGTGGAATTGCATAACAAATACTTAGAATAAATAACTATAGACAAGAACAACGGCAAATTTTTTATTTGGACAAAACTTGATACGACACAGTTACGAAAAAGTGAACTAATGGTTCGAGAATGTGTATGCCTAAAATGCCTTGCAAACAAATGATCACGACTAATCAGTGTGCATTGCGAAGGAAGTAATGGATGGGTTCCAAATTCTTTGAAATTATGTGGAAAAAACTTAAGGGCTGCAATGTTGACCATGATAAGAACATGGAATTTAATATTTTCGAGGACTGGTTTGAAAACACATTGATTCCAAATTTGGATGTGAATAGTGTAATAGTTCTTGACAACGCTACCTATCATTCGCGGCAGTTCATCAAAGTACCGAATAAAAATTCGAGAAAAGATCAAATTGAAAGTTTTTTAATTGATAACAATTTTCATTGCAAATATTACTATACCAGAAACCAACTACTTGGAATTTTACAAACGAACACATATGAAAAAGTGTATGCCTTGACAGTAGTGATGAAAAGCATGGAAACACCATACTGAGACTTTCCCTTTCATCGAGTTGATTTGGGGAGAATTGAAACAAAGCATCAGGCAAAAAAATAATTTTCCAAAATTTGATAAGAAGGTTATAGAGCTAATTGAAGAAGTGCATGAACTTCTCAAAACTACCTAACTGCCAATATCTCAGTAGGAAACTGATTCTCAATTGGAAATCAAATCAAACACCCTCTTGCCTACCTACAATGAATTCTGTTTTTCGATAGATGTTCGGCAATCACAAAGTATTCATACATAACATAAATAACGAATAAAATTCACCATTTCAATAAGCGTAGCAGTTTTAAATGGTTTTCTTAGAAGGAAAGTGCATTATATTCAACAAGATGACATACAAAATGTACCACAGAAAACCACATTATCAATTCATATCAAATCTGGGTAATCAACTCAAACCACTTCCTCCATTAACTGTTCATTAAAGACCATATTCATGAATAGGCTTATACTCCCAAGCATCTAAAGTGTTTGGTATGACCCACATAGGTAATATATTTTTTGTTTGAAGGTGGTTGACAATGTGTTGTAGTGTATTTCATCAGTTCAGACTTTCATTGTCTAATATAATATAAATTACGTCACGACGATTCGATTGTTAGTATCCACAATCGTCTTCGGGTGATAACTGGACTTATTCCTCCGAGATCTAACTATTTATAGGTCATTCAAGTGCTTTCGTCTATCCCCTCTTTCCTCTCTTTTCTTCATTGGTGTTAACGGGAGATGACCGTTTGGCGAAAGTTGGTCGTTTTTCACTTGATTACAGGTTTCCACATCTGTTTAAAAATCTGTTTTTCTGTTAATCAGCTGTCGCCCTCAGAGTTGAGAAACTTGTGTGAGCTAAGGACTAACGAGATCTTACCTTTTAACGTGTGATGCTAAATGTTACGTATCTCTACGCTAGCTTGACTAAATGCGTTGTTGTACAACATATACGCGGCTTCTTTGAGTTTTCTCCCAAACCAGTGTTCCTCTTTGTGGATGATTTCCGCTTGATCCCACTTTCCAAACATGCTCTGCTATTCCGGATTTGCAGATCTCGGAGTTATCACCCGAAGACGATTGTGGATACTAACAATCGGAACGTCGTGACGTAACTTGGTTTGGAATGTTTTAATTTTTATTTTCTGTTAATAATATTTTTTAATTTTCAGCTTTTATTATTATTTCAATTTATATTTTATTTTTGGTTATTTGCTTGTACTTTGTTATTTCTTTGTAATTTAAGTTTTTTGTTTGATAAAATTGTTATTTTCGGTTAATCTTTCTAATTTTTTTAGGGATTTCAAACCAATTTATGTTATATTAGACAATGGACGTCGGAACTACGATAAAAACGTCCGGTATTGTGTAAAAACAATTTTTGGCTTTCGCATCACCATAATACACTTGCTCACTTGTCATTGCTTGTTCATTAACAACGAACCATGAGTTTCGTTAGTTCGAAATTCCATTGTCTAATGTTATATGATATATGATATATAAAAAGGAACAATACAAATAAAAATTTAAAAACAATGGCTAAAAATAACAGTTTTGTCAAGCAAAAAAAACCCTAAAATGAAATAACATTGAAATGAAATACAAGTAAAAAATGGAACAAACGAAAAATATAAATATAAAACCATGAGTTTCGTTAGTTCGGACTTCCATTGTCTAATATTATATAAAATTGAACTCCCAAAAATGAACAATACAAATAAAAAATTTAAAAAAATGACTAAAAATAACAATTTTGTCAAGCAAAAAAAACCCTAAAATGATATTACATTGAAATGAAATACAAGTATAAAATGGAACAAACAAAAAATATAAATATAAAATTGAGAGATTGTTAGTCTTCATTTGATGACTGGACTAGTTCCTCCGAGAGATGACTATGGATCATTCGAGTACTTCCACTTATCTCCTCTTTCCTCTTCACCGGTTTAGCAGGTGATGACCATTTGTCTTTTCCTTGACTATTGGCTTCCATATGTTGCGTATCTCTACGCTAGCTTGGCTACCTGAAATTGTTGGACAACATGTTTGCGGCTTCTTTGAACTTCCCCCTAAACCAGAGTTCCTCTCTGTGTATGATCTCAGCTTGAGACGACCACTCGATGTTACGTTGATGGATCCAAACATGCTCTGCAATTCCTGATTTGCTGGTTTTCCCTCGCTGTGTGTGTCTTGTGCTCGGCAATGCGAACTTTCAATGGCCTCTTAGTTTCAGCGATATAGGATTTTACGCTCTTGATATAATTGTTATTTTCATCTGTTGTTTTTAAAATAATTTTTTATAATATTAGACAATAGAAGTCCGAACTAATGAAATACACCACGAAACATTGTCAACCACCTTCAAACAAAGTGTCAATCAGTTTCAAACAGCGTAATCAATCCTCAGCCACCACATTCATCAGATTTGGCCCCTGCAACTTTTTCCTGTTCTTAAGATTGAATAAACCCATGAAAAGACGGCGAATTGCTGAGATAGCTCATAGACATACCAAAAAGTGCATATCAGAACTCCTTCAAGGGTTGGAAAAAGCTCTAACACAAGGATATTATATCTGAGGGGAATGCTTTGAAGAAAAGCAAATATAAATTGATGAATGGGTGACTATTTTCTCAGGTGCACCTCTATAAATTTTTTGTCTCTTCTGGTATCAATGTGGAATTTTGGTGTTCCAAATAGTATCACAATTTGAATTAATGGGATCAAAAATATACGAAAATATCCCAACTTTGAAATCTACGTTACATATTGAGTTTTGCAATGGACGATCCACATCTTCTCTCGCCTCAGATCCTGAAGATATTACTGTATACATTTGATAACTTGTTGAATAATGCAACCTCTTTTGTGGAAGAATAAATCAACTGACTGCGATCTTAAAGATACATACCCCCTGGCATGTTTGACTCTGTATATAAATGAGGTAATGTCCAGTATCTCAGATTGATGTTTTATCTGACAAATATATTGAAAAAACACATTTGTGTTTTTTCAATATAGCCAATAGCCAATTTCTGGCTATTTAGCCAGACAACGGTTTTTTCCAAAAAGATAAATGTCTCCGAGACGTATATAATAATGTCAAGTCAGACAATTACAACTTTTGCTTCGATAAGTTTGTTGGGGGTTGAAATGGACACCAATATGTCTTGGCAACACCAGGCCGCTGGAATTGCAAAAGCCGCTTCTCAAAAGCTTGGAACATTATTCCGAACCAGAAAACTATACACACCTCAGCAACTTTTAATGCTTTATATAGCTCAGATCCGACCTTATTTGGAGTATTGTTCTCATGTATGGAGCTTCGCCCATAAGCATACCCTGAAGCTTCTGGATTCCATCAAGAAAAGAGCCATCCGCCTATTGGTAGACGCAAACATCACTTACAATCTTGATATTCTGGAACATTGAAGAAAGATTCAAGATTTGTCTCTCTTCTATAGATAGTTTCACGGGAAGCGTTCAAGTAAATTGGCACATTTGATTCCATCAAGAGCGGTACATATCAGAAATACGCAACAGACTGTGGCTGTACATTGTTTTGAGGTTCAACTCAGTATACCTCGAACTTCACTGTTCAATTCTTTCATTTGGAAAACTGCATTTATGTGAATGAAATTGAAATTTTCCAAATGGATTCAATCTCTCAGGCACCGCTTTTAGAGCGCCTTGAGGATTTTCCTGTAGTGTTTGTGTTTTATTATTGAAAAACTAAAAAATTGAAGAATAGAGAAATGAAAATTTCTATGTTTTTTATCACTTTTATTTGTAACTAAACTTACGGCAGTTTCGTCCTGTATGAACATTTTCAAACTTTAAACAATAAACTTATTATTGTTAAAAAGTTTGAAAATGTCCATAAAGGACGAAACTGCAGTAACGTTAGTTACAAATAAACGTGGTAAAAAACATAGAAATTTTCATTTCTCTTTTCATCATGATCTCCTACCACGTAGGAACGGCTACATCCATCAATTTATTTAAAAAATTGAAGTTATTCGAACATGTGGTGAATTTGCGAAATATGTAAAAGGTCAACTGATTCAATCTATGAATGTGACAATTCAGGATGAAAGTACTTGACCATTATTACCGCTGACTTGTCGATTCCCTGATAAATTCGGAGAAATCTATTAAATTTCACGACAACAGATTATTTACAGTGGTTGTCAAATATGATTGATGGCATATTGATATATTATTCATATTTTTTTACATTAACACAATATATATTCTAATAAGCACATATTCAAATAACAAATCAATAACTATTTTTGCTAATTTTCATAAAATCATAGATAGCAAGGCTGTGCTTGAAGTAAAAAAATGCCTTCAAATCAGTATGTAAAAACGTAGGCTTTGCTATAAAACAGGTGCTACTGAGAAAAGTAACATCTCTCTTCCATAGACCCTCACCAGAAATAAGTATAAACATGTAAGGATACTTGATAATAATAATAATAATAATAATAATAAGTCTATTTTCCCATAATAATACAATAAATAAATGTGAACATTTACTGAAACGAAAAAGGCTGAGGATCAGTTGGTTGCATCAAAAGATGCAACCTCTGTTTTTCATCTTAGGCCTTAGTCATCTTCAATGGACTGTTCGAAATTGACAACGGAAAATTAGTATCATTTCCAAACTGTGACTTCCTTTCGTTTCTTTTTATTTTCGAAAAGTACAGAGCTAGTTTTCTACTAAGGTACTTCACTACAGGATTGTTGTTAGGATATTACTTCGTGTACCCACACGCATAATACCATTGAAAGTAACAAACTATACAAAGCATCGTTCAATAATTTCTCCTTCTGATTAATGGTAGTCAATAAACACAAGCTATTCCTTATTTACTAGCTCTTCGAAAAAAACTGAATGAAATCTTTTTTTTTCGTCAACCAGCTGTCGCCTCCCCCCAAAGTCGAGCTAATTATTAACAGGGTCTTATCTTTCAACATGCGATTTTTAGCATGGGATAATCAATCATGGGGTAAGGTCATACACTTCATTCACTGAAAGCACTGCTTACTCAGTTTATTCATATGAATCTGCATACCCAAAACCTGGATATATACAATTGTGAATCAACATCTCTTAACATCATCACATGTAGCTTGTGCATCAATACTGTGTTCACTTCTTTTATTTGTATACCAGAGTGGTACCAGAAGTACTAGGCCTGACCTAGTGATGGCGGTAGTTATTTGAAAAATATCACTGTATTCTGAACAATACAATCTATAAAGCATATATTTCGAGTTCAAAGCCGCTGCGTTATTTAATATTTGTTTTGCAGCCATCAGTTGCGAATGTTTTCGATAAATTTGTAAAAATGGAGAAAATTGGTCATCGTTATGTAGTACAATCATTTGAAAGGTCTCGGCCCAACCAATACAAAATCTGAACTGAATTCTACTTTGAGTAAGTCTACTCCTTCGATTACAACAGTAAAATATTGGGTAGGAGGACTGAAAGTGCTCGAGCTAGCAGACTTAGTAGGCATTTCAAAAAGTGCGGTATATCATATGTTATTTGAAAATTAAATTTGGACATGAGAAAGCTGTGCTCAAGACGGATTCCGCGTTTGCCCAAACTCGAGCAAAACCAGTGTCGTGAAGATGTTTCAATTGAGTGTTTAGCGAAGTTTCACAGCAACAAAGTAGAATTCTTGAGTCGTTTCATAACCATGGATGAAACATAGATCCATCAGTTTACACCCGAGCAAAAGAACAATCAAAACAGTGGACTCAAAAACGAGGACCGTCTCCAAAGAAGGCAGAGATATTTTCATCTTTACATTTTCTTGATCACTATGAGTAAATTTGTGGACTAAAAATTATTCTTCTTAATTACGTTTCGTGCTGATTTTTGCAATACATGCCTGGAAATAGACAACATACAACAAACATTTCTGATGTAATGTCGTTAGCTATTACATTAAATCATTGAGTTCCTCAGGGTAGTATTTTTGGCCCTTTATTGTTTTTAATGTATATTAATGATATGGAAAAATATGTTGAATGTGACTACATTCATATATTCACGGATGATACTCTGATATCGGTAAGGGATGGGAATATCGATAGAACAGTAATCAAAATAAATGATGGGCTGACAAATATGGATAAATATTTGAAAATAATAAATTGAAGTTAAATATAAGTGAAAGTAAGGCAATGTAATAACTATACCTCATAAATATAAACAAATAAATAATAGTAAGATTAACATTAAAATTGTAACGGAATTTAAATATCTGGGATTTAGGTTGGACAATCATTTATTGTTTAGTAGCATTTAGTATTCGAACATGTGGTGAATTTGCGAAATATGCAAATGGTCAACTGATTCAATCTATGAATGTGACGATTCAGGATGAAGGTGCTTGACCATTTTTACCTCTAACTTGTCGATTTTCTGATAAATTCCGAGAAATCCATTGAATTTCTCGATAACAGATTATTTACAGTGGTTATCAAATATGATTGATGACATATTGATATTTTATTCATATTTTTTTACATTAACACAATATATATTCTGATAAGCATATATTCAAATAACAAATCAATAACTATTTTTGCTAATTTTCATAAAATCGTAGCACGGCTGTGCTTGAAGTAAAAAATGCCTTCAAATCAGTATGTAAAAACGTAGGCTTTGCTATAAAACAGGTGCTATTGAGAGAAGTAACATATCTCTCCCACAGACCCCCACCAGAAATAAGTACAAACATTGAAGAACACTTCAAAGGACTGTTCGAAATTGACAACGGAAAATTAGTATCATTTTAAAACTGTGACTTCCTTTATTTCTTTTTTTTCCGAAAACTACGTAACTAGTTTTCTGCTAAGATACTTCGCTACAGGATTGTTGTTGAGATATTACTTCGTGAACCCTCTCGCACAATATATTATACCATTGAAAGTCACAAACTATAAAAAGCATCGTTTGTAAATTTGTGGACTAAAACTTATTCTTCTTTATTACGTTTCGTGCTGATTTTTGCAATACATGCCTGAAAATAGACAACAGACAACAAAAATTTTTGATGTTATGTCATCAGCTATTACATCAAATCATTGAGTTCTTCAGGGTAGTATTTTGGGCCCTTTATTGTTATTAATGTATATTAATGATATGGAAAAATGTGTTGATTGTTGATTCATATATTCGCGGATGATACTCTGATATCGGTATGGGATGGGAATATCGATAGAGCAGTATTCAAAATAAATGATGTGCTGAAAAATATGGATATTTGAAAATGAATAAATTGAAGTTGAATATAAGTGAAAGTGAGGCAATGTAATTACTATACCTCATAAATATAAACAAATAAATAGTAGTAACATTAAAATTGAAATTGTAAGGGAATTTAAATATCTGGGATTTAGGTTGAATAATCATTTATTGTTTAGTAGCCACTTTGAATATATCAAAAAAAAATTTCAAAAAAACTGTATTTCTTTTCTAGAGTGTCCCAAAACTTAAGTCTGAATTCCTGAATAACTGTGCATAAGACCTCATTTTGTAAATTACCCTACATTACTATACTGCTTCGATCTGAATAAAACAACCCAATTACAAATGTTACAAAATTGAGGAATGAGAATAGTATTGCGATGTAGTAGATCTACTCACATATTATTGATGGTGGAAACTTTATAGTTATTTAATGTGGAGCGAAGACTGACTTACATAACTATGATCTATATCTATAAAATGATACATGAACTGACTCCAACATACATGGGTAAGTTTATTATAACTGTAAACCAAATCCACACATACAATACTAGAGGCCAAAATCATTTATATGTAAACAGGCATAGTACCTCATATAATGTAAAAAGTTTATTTTTTAAAAGATTCGTTCAGTACAATAGTTCACCACAATATGTTAAAGAGTCAATAATTATAGTAGAATTCAAACATAATTTTATTTTGTATTATAATTGAAAAAATATTCCACCATTATTCTATACTTTCAAAAACTACATCTCACGATTTGATCTCCACAAACTGTATTTGAAAAATACAATCACAAGATGTGAAATTATATTCTTCAAATGAATTCATTTGTGATAAGTTACATTTATTGTAAAATAGGTATGTTAACAATTTTATTTTTTGGAAATTAAGATTGTTCTACTTAAATGAATAAATGAAATCAAAAGGAATATCATATCTTATATTTCGACTAAATGGTTGAATTTGTTCGAAAACTTGTCAATAATTCAATCTTCCAATATGAAAACAAAATCTCAATGATATACGTTTTCCTGGCGTGTTTGGCTCTCTACAGAAATGAGGTGATGCCAGTTATCTCAATCGAGTTCAATTTGTTATTCCCAGAAATAGATTAAATTTCACCGAACATGTAGAGGATTTGCGAAAATGGGTCAACTGATTTAATCAAAGGATATGACAACTTACGATAGAGATACTTGACCATTGTTACAGTGGAGTACACAATTCTCTGATAAATTCTAAGGAATCCATTAGATTTCACAATAATAATTTCGCATTTCACAATCGTTATCAAATATATTCGAAGACTCATTGATATTTTATTCATAATTTTATTCATTCACAAAAATATCTACACAGAAATTAATTGAATATATGATTGATATCATTTTTCGAAAAATATTTTTTATGCAACAGTCAAAGTTTTTCACTAGTTTTGGGTATTCAACCTTCCACAACATGAAAAACAAACGAAAATAGAAAATATGCTGAAGTATAATGAAGAGTATAGTCTATCCATTCCCAATTGGAACGGCAATAAAAATAAGAGTACAGTCATAAACATTTCTTGCCTGTGGCTCCTAGTCGCCCAGATAGTTAGTGAACGTGCTATCAAATGTAGTTGAGGAATAAAGGCTCGGTTAGCTGGACTGGCCGAATACTAATTTTTGTTCGTTTCACAATATTTCTTTATCAGTGCCGTGTGTTTGTGGGGTTAGGTGAGGTAGTGAGTGGTTTTGCAA
>WOGN01004069.1:0-12514 GCA_015342105.1 Leptinotarsa texana
TGTTTCAACTTGTATGTTTCTTATACTCTGTTTTTATCTTTATTTTTATTTCTTTTATTGACTATTCCTATACAATGTATATTGTCTACATGGAAATAAAGTATTATTATTAGGTATACTCCAATTAATGTAATATTGACATTTCTGATTTGACATAATGTGGTCAAACTTCTTTATGTCATGACAATGACAAATTAGTTCCCAGTTATCTTACCTCATTTATTGAATATATTGACGTCCACACTAACCCACATAAGAAATGAGAATAGTTTCCATATATTTTAAATGCGTAATAGAAACTCAAAAACATTATTTCTCAAGGGATTAAATTATTTCAATAACTTTTCAACTGAAGTGAAAAACTGACCATCATCGAACATTCAAAAATCAAGCCAAATGAATAACTATCAAATGAAAACACGTAAAAAACTGAATTATGGAATTATCTAATTAATAATCGAATAAAAAAATATGTTCTTTATTATCAAAATATGGAGATGATTTATTTTTCTTTAGTTCAATATCAATTGAACTGTGATACACTATCATGGGGAATAGTTGATCAAACTTATTAAAACAAACAGAAATATCACAAAAGTGATTCCCAAAAATCATGTACAATAAAAAAATTCAATATTCCCCCAATAAATAAAGCAGTACAATCCAGTACACCACAAACCAGTACATATATACCAAAATCGGAAATTTTATAATTCCCACAAAAATAATTCTATAATTATGGGACATTGATATCTGGTGAAATAAGGTGCAGCATTGAATCATGTAGCCTAGAATCAATTTTCACTTTGTTTGTCCGTGTTATGAAAATTACAATTTCAGCCTCAGAAAATTTAAACAAATATAGTAATATTTACCTGGAGAGGATTTTCTCCTAACAGGTGACCTCGCTGGAGACGAATGCCTTCTCGGAGACCATCCCCTTCTTCTCGGAGAGCTCTCTCTCCTTCGATTTCGCGACGAGTATGATGAATCAGAACCCCTCCTCGGCGAAGAAGCTTTTCTCTCTACTCTTTCCCTTCCGTGATGTGCTCCACTCTTTGGACTGCGTGACCTCGAACGTCTTCTCTTTCCGTCCTCCGACTTTGAGACGTCTTGCTTCGCTTCCCGAGCAGCATTTGGCTTCACATCCCGTGCAACATCTGGCTTCATCTCTCGAAGATTGTCTTGCTTCACCTCCTGGACAATGTCTTGCTTCACCCGTGACTTGATTTCCAGGGCATTTTCTTCTTTCAACTCATCCTTGGGCAGTTTTCTGGACTTGCCAGATAAAATAGAGTTCTCTAGCCTGATTTCATCGATCGCTTTCATTTTATTGCTTTCATCGTCTGAATCTCCCAGATTCAATTTAGAGTTGTTTATTAGCAGCTTCTTCGAAGGCAGGACTAAGCTGGTAAAGCTAAAAGGCTTTTCAGGAGCTTCCTGTGCAACCAAACTGATAGGCTCTTCCTTGGGGGGAGCTGCAGAAGTAACTTCGGCCGATATCTCTGTACTACCAATCTCGCTCATTTCCTTCACAGAGTTGTCGAATACGCTGCTACTAACGACCGAATCTTCCGCTTTAGGTTCGGGATCAACCAGTAAAGGAGTCACAGGCTTCAAATCCAGAGGTATACCAATCGAAACTTCAATAATTGATGCCAGATTCTCACTAGGAAGGCTCAAATTCGATATCGTCTTGATGTCTATGGGTGGTGCCGGAACCGGCGTCGGCTTCACTTCTCCGAGCATTAGCTTCACTTCTCCCGACATTGGCTTCACTTCCCCAGACATCGGGTTCACTTCTCCAGACATCAACTTCACTTCCCCAGGCATATGCTTTGCTTCCCCAAGCACTGGCTTCACTTCTTCAGGCATCGACATCACTTCCCTGGGTATCAGCTTCACTTCCCCAGGTATCGGCTTCACTTCCGCAGGTATCGACTTCACTTCCCCGGGCAACAGCTTCACTTCTCCAGGCATCACCTTTACTTCCCCAGGCATCGGAATGAACGGAATATCTTTCGGAGCGATGATGATTTGGCTTGTCGATGCTTCGCCGATCTTATCGCTCTTTATAGGGGTGCTCATTTTCATCGATTTAACGTCGATCAAGTGTCGATTGTCGAAGCTGCAATTTGAATCGCTGAAATCCGAGAAGCTGCTGAGGGATATAATACTTTCATTTAATTTTCTCAAGTCTTCATTGCGGGGCTTTGAAGTAACGGCTTTCATAAACTCCTCGTACTCGTTTTCCAGAACTGCACTGGTGTTCATTGAAGAAGTCGACTCTGAAAGATCGATCGCAACGACTTCTGGAGATTTCCGATCGTGATGCACTACCGAATCTGCTTCCTTCTTGTCCCATCTTCTTCGTTTAGTCTTGTTCTCAATCACGTCGATGGTTTCTTCCTTGCTTTTCTTTCGCTTCGGCGGTGATTCCCTCTCTTTACACTCCGCCTCCTCGATGACGGCCAGTTCCAGTTGTTTCACTTTGATTTTATCTGATTCAAGCTGAATTCGCTCTTCGTTTAACGACTGGCTTTGTATTTTCAACACCTGCAGCTCTTTATCAGCGTTGATGATTTCCCTACGTTTAAAGGGTTTTATATTCAAAGGTATTTCCAAATCCAAACCTTCCGCAAAGTTGAGGGGCTTATCGACGGCCCTAACCTCTTCGTGAACTTCTTCGTCACTCTCCCAGGATGTATTGACTTCCTCTTTTGTCTTTGTATCACATTCGTCTTCGCTCTCCCACACCGGAGAAGAGTCTTTTTCCCAGTTCCCTCGGTATTCGTCAGTGTCAGGCGTATCAAGGTCTTTAGCTACCTCCATTGTATCTTTAGCAAGTGGAAACTGTTCAAGTTTGTCTGTTATCGAAGCATCTCCATCGATTCTTTTGGTATCATTGTCCTCTATCCACTCAGGCTCTTGCTTTATAAACAGCGGCGGCCTCGCTTCTTCAATTCTCTTTGATTTTCGTTTCTTGTCTTTGTAGCGCTTGTCTATGAATTTGTTTTGTTTACTAGAAAAGCCACTTACCACGTCAATCTTTTCTCTTGAGGATTTTCGTTCTTTGCCTCTTCCGTCCAAATAGTCATTTCTCTCTCTTGATATGTTCACATCTTGATTCTGCAATACTTCAGCTTCAACCACTGACATCATGTTAATATAGCTTTCTCTACTGTGTCTCTTCTTCTCTTTGCTTTTTCCCACCATTTGCTCTATTCCTGTCTTTTCCAATTTGTTCTCCAAGCTTTCAACTAACTCAAGATGGGTCAGTTTTGAATTCATTCTCTCACTTCTCTCTCTTTCCAGCGTCAAAAAGGTCCTCCTCAAGAGCTCTTCCTCTTCCCAGTCATCATATTTTTTCTTTTCTTCAGTTTTTGGAACTTGATTGTGAGCACCTCTCTCCTTATCTTTTTTGTTTTCTTTCAAGAAACTAGCTTCTTCACTGACTGATAATTCATTACTCTTCGTCTTCTTGTCTTTCTTTTTGGATTTTTTCTTATGTCCTTCAGAAACTGACAAGTCAGCGATTGCCTCTTTTTTCTTTTTTGCACTTTTCTCATTCATGGATCTCTCTTCGGACAATTCTTTTTTCTTTTTATTTTTCAATCGTCGCGACTTATCCTTCTTGTACTTGTTTTTCTTTTTTTTTGACTTCTCACTCTTGCGTTTCTTGTACCTCTTATATTTCTTCTTTTTATCCTCTTCAGAGCTGGCACTGTCTTCCTCGTCTGAGGAAATTTTCTTTTTTTGTTTGTTTTTCTTTTTCCGTTTTTTGCTTTTAGGCGATTCATCTTCAATGTCTGAGGAATCTCTTCTTCTCTTCACCCCTGCTTTCTTCTTCTTAGCTTTCACTCTGTCTTCTTTTAGATTTTTTCTTTTTTCTAGTTCTTTTTCTAGCTCCTTGATGACATTTTTTGTCATGCTGATTTCATCTATTTCAGATTTGCCATGGCGTGACAGTTCTTCAGGGGTCAACCTATCCTGGTAGTTGTTCTTGTTGAATTTATCGATTTTCTGATTGTCATGGTGTAAAATTTCTTCCGGTGTTAGCCTATCCTGATTATATTCAACTGTTTCGTTGTTATTACCAGAGATCTGTTTTGGAGTTAATCGGTCAGTATCATCAACTTCTACTCCTCTATTTTTCTTGTATTCAGTACTGTCAACTCTTTCCAAATGATGCTCTTTTCTCTTATTCAGTTCCAATTTCAAATCAAATTTGATGGGGGTCAGTCTTTCTTCAAACTCATTCATTTCAACCTCACCATCGGTTGTTTTGGATATTTGAAAATCACAATTCAGCCTAACGGGTGTCAATCTTTCTTCATCACGATTATCCACATTACTTTTCAGATGAGCTGTTATTTCCCAATCACACTTATCTTTTTCACGTTCTTTTTCATTTGGAGAGGCCTTTTTGGAAGAATCTACAAACTCATTGATGATCTCATCTTTCTTGATTGTTTCTGTGACTGATTCTGTGTGGTCCTTATTCTCAATGCTAATTTCTTCGGGTTCATTTTCAAATGATTCTTGGACGTTTTCATTATTGCAAGTCATTGCTGCAACAGAGCTAGTCAGATCATTTTTCTTAGTCCTGATGTTGCTAGTAGAGAGTGTATTTTTATTGTCAACTAAGTCTTTGGGTTTCTCATTTTCTTCAGTTATTGCTGTAGCAGAATCAGTGTGTTCATTTTTTTTATCAATGATGCTGCTACAAATCACAATTTCTTCAGCTTCATTTTCCTCCTCTTCGTCTGAATAATTCTGAAGAAATGACAAACCGACAGATTTTTCCAAAACCTTACACTCTGGTTCCCCAGCTTTTTTCCAAGATTTATGGTACCACGGTTGGCTCCTGTTCCTTTTACTGGATGGTTGAGCTCTGGTAAGAAAAAGTTTTATTTATATTTAAAGTCGTAGTTACATTTGATCAATGTTACAAATATTATTGAGATAAAAAATATATATTATCACTATTTGTTGAAATTTTCCGAAACCACAAATATTGCTATCTCACAAACCCATGTCAAGAAAATCTAACACTTGTAAAATATATATCTGAGTGATTTCCTTTTCATCAAAAGATAATTATTTGACAAATTTTATAATCTACATTCTACCATACTCACTTAGATGGATTGTCAATCAGCTTTTTTATTATCTCTACCCTTTCCTTTGATATCATCTGGAAGAGCTGTTTTCGACTTAAGTAACTTTCTCTGTTACTTTCGAAATTTATACTGAACATAATTGGAGGTTTCGACTTAGTAACTCTGAAAAAAAAATTTAGATGTACTTTTTATGGAAGGTTTTCATCTAACCCAAAATTACATCAATGACAGTGTATTTTTTCATTACTTGATTATCGGCATCTCCATCGTTTTACTTCGTAGTTTTAAGATGTCGATGAGGTCATTGGCCTTCTACCATCAATTTGTTCTTCATTATTCAATATTTATCTAAATAATTGACTTGTTTGGTTTACGGAAAAAAAAAATACAGCCCACCCTATAGTAATTGTAACATATAACGTACAAACACACACATACTAACCTACAAACGGCGGCTCTATTTTTGCATATCAACAAATATTTTGATAGCGCTTTGTATGAAGGAATATTGTATGGATAGAAACATAGTCATATACTTTATTGTCCAAGAAAATACAATCTTATTGATAAAGCTTGTTAAAAAATCTGGTATATACGGGGAAACCGCTTTGCAAAAAACCTAACTAACTGGGAGACTCTGCAGGTATTATGTAGGAGGAGAGCTGAAGGACAACCAACCAAGTTCAAATGCCAGGAAAAAACTATTTGGGAAAACATCAAATCACTCCCATAATTTATTATAGACTCTTTTTTTCACAAATCTAATGTATCTCTATCCTATTATGTAAGCATATGTAACAATCATTGTAAATACTTAAAACTTGTACACTGGATGAAGGACTTCTGTCGATGGCCCTTTGGTATTCACCAATAAATGACATTTATTATTCAACAATATAAAAGGTATAAACATGGCGTGAAAAATAAGAAATTAAACTTTCTATGATGATGGAATTGACCGACGCAAGGCTCAGTTTAGTAAGAACTAAGAACTGCCTTTATGTTGCATAAGTGTACAACAACAACAACAATTTTAGGTATCTCTTAAAATATCTTATTGAATAACCCTGACAACAATAACTTATACCAATATTGTATGTGTGTAATGTTGTCTTTCTTGCTTGAAAAATTTGGTGGTAACTATTTCTTATTCAAAAATAATGAAGCCCTAACTGAAACAGTGGTTTTGATGATTCGATTTCTTAACAAAGAATTTACCTTTGGAGTCTAAAAGTAGCCTCAGACAGTATAAATTGTGTTGATACTTGACATTAAAAAGAATAAAAGTTCCAAAAAATGTCTTTTCTGTTTCTGTCAGTACATAAATAGATTTCTATAATTCAAATTATGTCAAAATGATTTTTGAAACTGTCAAAATTTTTGTTGACCTCAGAATTTTCACCAGAGTGTGACACACAATGAAAATTATAATGAAGATGAAATCCCAAAAAGGTTAATGAAAAAATTGATTTTATCTGTAAAAGTGTTAAATTATTTGGTTATTCAGTATTATTGTGATATTCAGAAATTAGACCATATGCAAACCTGATTAACAATTTTTCTCCATATGTGCAAATTCAGAACTGCCTTTAAGATTGGGAAAAACGCTGCCACAAGTGTATTATATCTGAGGTGGGCAACTCTGAAGCAGACAAAATAGAAATTGATGAATCAATAAATATTTTTTGAGAAAAATGAAAATTTACGTTATTTTTTTGACTGAGATAATAAGAGAATTAGGAATTCATCAATTCAACAAATATTTAGGTTAACCTAATGTACAAACGTTCATTAAAAATAAAATACATAATATAAGTGTAAGAACAAAATAATGATACATTAATAAATAAAAAATAACGTTACGATAACATCAATGATTTATAAAAGTTAAATAATTGAAAATAAGAAGTAGAAAAAAGAAATAATATGGATATCACAAAAATAAATAAATAAAACTTTAATGCTGCAATAATGCTTGTTTGAAACTGTGGATACTTTGTTGCTTCTCAAAGAACCAGGCAGTTTATTAAATTCCACTAGTCCTCTGAAAAGATACAAATACACTCATATACATATATTAAAATTTATTGTCTTTTTTGATATGCTGCAATAATGCTGGTTCGAAAGTGTGAATACTTTGTTGTTTCTCAAGGAACCAGGCAGTTTGTTAAATTCAGCTAGCCCTCTGAAACGATATAGATGTATTGATACAGATATATTAAAATTTATTATCTTTTTTGATAAGCTGCAATAACGCTTTTTTGAAAGTGTGATTACTTTTGTTGTTTCTCAAAGAACCAGGCAGTTTATTAAATTTCACTAGTCCTCTGAAAAGATACAAATGCACTCATATACACATATTAAAATTTATTATCTTTTTTGATATGCTGTAATAACGCTTGTTTGAAAGTGTGATTACTTTTGTTGTGTCTCAAAGAACCAGGCAGTTCATCAAATTCCACTAGTCCTCTGAAAAACAGACTATTTGTTGCTGGCCTTGAGTTTGTACTAGATTCATAGAAGCTTATATTGGTTCTAGAGCCATATTGGCGGACTTCATTGTTGACTTATTGTTGAATTATTGGAATAGCTACGTTGAATACCCTATATTATTTTGAATATGAAAACCACATTTAGATAATACTTAGATAATATGATCTATTTGAGATTGATAACCGCTGAAGAGAATCAAGCAGTATTTTCATCTCAGAATTATATTCATACCTGTTTTGCAGTTTTTCTAATTGACTTAACTTTGATTTAGATACAATAATATAGCACAGAAGTCAAAATGTGGCTGAATTATATAGTTGTGAATTGTGACTTTTGAGTTAATACTAATATGTGGAAAATAACAATAATTTTTTCAAGATTTTTTCACATTATAATCATCATGACTATCATCAATCAATAAATATTAGGTACTTACCTTACGAATGAAGTTGGTATAATCTTTTCACCATGTTCAGTTCCATATCGAAATGGTTCAATAGGCGTAGAGGGTAGAGTGAAATTGTAAATTCTGTTATACATATCTACATAATTATTTGAATATGAAGGAAAACACTTTCTCTTGAGGCATTCGTCTTTAGCGGGTGTTAATTTCTGTTCTTTATATTCAGCCCAATTTTTTGGATACAATGATTTTTTATGAACAGGAGATGACCTTCTACGATTTCTTCTGCCCTGATCTTCTGGGGAGACCGATTTTCGACTGACAGAATCTGTACGCCGATAATTGCGACTCTTGATCTCCCTTCGTTTGAAATGTTTCGTCCGTTCTGTCAATAAATAATATCACTACATATTTGAAGCTAAATTGAAAAGAGTATATTTTTAGGGGAATTTGATTTTTGGGAAAAGTTTTGGCTTTCTGCTTCTACATCTTTGATAGTTTCCCGCATTTTTTGTATAAAGATGGAGAAGTAGAAAGCCAAAAACCTTTCTTTACCGTATTTGAAAATATTTGATAAAAAACCTTATTCAATTTTTGAAACATGAATTACACATACCTGAGGATAAGGATCGGGACCGATGTCTCAAACTGACAGAACTCATTGTTCTTATAGCTTCAGCAACTAGTTGTTTTTTCAAGATTTCTTCAACTTCTTTTTTCTTTATATCTTCAATTTCCTGAATTACAATTTTTGCTTTTTCGTCGGGATACAGAACTGAAAAAATATGTCGGAAAAATATTCTTGTGAAATTCTGCATAAGAGAAACGGAAACATGTTATAAATCAAAAAGGCTACATGTTGGCTATCTCTGAATTTAAAATTTTGTACATAATATTGTTTGTTTGGGAAAAATTATTTTTCAGAAACAATAAATGAATAATGAATTAGGACATAAAAGGAATAGTTCTTTATGACGCGTGGGTTGATATACTACTATTTACACAAGCAACCAAATTTAAAAACCTGCTGGAAGAACAAAGGACTTCTATTGAGCTAACAGAACCACTTTGAATTTTTATTATCACAATTTGAATATTTGAAATCCTGGTAAGTTTAATTATTATTGCACAATTATTTTAATCGAAAAGGCGAGTTAGGTTTTGGAAGAAAAAGTAATTCTTATGTAATTCAATGTTCACATGTTTGAGAGTAGTTGTTACTAATGGACTTTTTCTTGTGTCTCAAAAAAATTTCTCTGCCTGATCTCCGCAACTTAACAAAAAGTTTTTATCGAGGTTTATTTCGACACAGTTATCTCCGGCTGTGAAAGTTTACATTTTTTGAGAATAATATTGTTTGTAATATTATTTGAAAGTGTTAACAAGCAGCCAACTAACCTTTCTTGGATTTTTTTGACACATTTTTCTCAGACTTATCCTCACTGTCAACCTTTTCATCTTTTGAAGTTGTTTTATTGGTTGTCTGCTTGGTATACGCCTGTAGCCTCTTTTTTGCAAGTGCAACATTTTTTAAATTTGACTTTGGAGGAGTATTATTTTTACTCTCATTTTCTTCCACAACAGGATCAGGATATTCTGCAGACAATTGAGTGCTGTCCGCAGTGTTATCTTCTTCACCTTCACTCCAATGTGATGCTATATATTGAGAATTTTGAGAGGCGTCAAAGTCAGGGCCTTCGACTACCCATTCGGAGTACCAGTTATCCATTTTCAAGTATGTAACCTCATTGCTTCAAGAGAACTAAAATTATAATGTTGATATCTTCACGCTACCAAATACACCTGAAAAACGCTTACCGAATTCTCTTGATTAAATAACATTGTAAAAGTGGAGTCAGATGAAATTGTATTTTATCACCATGTAAGAAATATTCACTTATGCCTAGCAAAATCTAAAGATAATTGCAAAAGGTACTGAAGCAAATTATTCGACTACAAGCAATATCATCAATTAAAGAATTCCATATTTATTTACTTCACATTTTACTGTGAATTAAAATTATCTATAAATTGGTTTATTAATAAATACTAGGCAAAAGCAATTCACCAGAAAGTCACTTCCACCTAGATGTCAATTGTCAATCAGTCAATATTTGGTGATATTTTAGGCCGATTTCACGCGACCAATGTCGCCACTAACCTTAGGCAAATAAGGCATATGATTACCATATACTAACAACCAGAGTATAGTACAGTTTCTTTGTATGGCATAGACGACGTGCTGTAATTTCTAACCTGATTTAGGGTATTATCCTAATGTATAAATGTATAATAATTCTTTGTACAGTCCTAATTCCGTTCTCAAAAACATCATTATCGGCGAAATCTATTTTTCAGGTCGGTATGGTTCGAAAATATTTGTTTTCAATGTGGAAATGGAAGATCTATTCAAAATTAAATTTCAGTTTCAACTTAATAAACGGTATTTTTCAAATTGATAATTTCAATCTGCAAGTTTTTTGTATACAAAATAGAAACAAACAATTCCATCTTTCCTTTATATAAGAGTAGCCTGCTTTCATACAAACGGTGAAACCACAGTAAAAATTAATCGCTGATGATAGATAGATAGATAGATAGATAGATAGATAGATAGATTTATTGAAGCTTTCAATTTAAACAATTGATAAAACTCAAGTCATAAAAATGATTACATTTACAATACAAATGTCAGTTAATATTAATATAAATAAAAGCACGTGGTATAGATAAGTACAATAAGTATATGAAAATGACAGGAACAAATAAGTAAATATCACAGATAAAGATTGATGAGTAGAATGTAATATTGAAGTTACTAGGAAGCTTGAATTAGATACAGTCTGAAAATGGTTATTTGTCCATGAATTCTTGTAATGAATATGGCTCAATGTCACACAACAGATCGAAAATGCGTTTTCTAAAAATTTGTTTTGTCCGATCTTCTTTGATAATCAAGGGTAAATGGTTATAGAATTCAATTGATGCGTAATGCGGCCCATGCTCTGTGTTTTCCAATCTATGTTTAGGAACAATAATAGGCTCTCTGTATCAGGTAAATTCAATCCTTCGAAGCAGTTTTGATATGTATGTCTCTGAGCTCTCTCAGCGATCCTGTTTTAATGAGTCTCTTCAAATTTGGAAACAATAAAAAGTCGCAAGGGGGCCAATCTGGTGGATACCGTGGCTGATTAATGACTGGTGTTGTTTTTGGCTAGAAAATTATAAACAACGGTGTCAGGAATCATACGTTGAAAGGTAAGTCCTCGTTAGACCTCGTTAGTCCTTAGCTCGCACAAGTTTCGACTTCTGCCGGTTGTCGTAGGGGTCCGATAGCTGGTTAACGAAAAAAGCATATTTTAAACCGGGCTAAATCATCACAACAGACTTCTGTCGTGAGGAAATTGACGAAATGTATCAAAAACTGCTTTAGCAGCCGGCACTGGTCAACATAAGAGGTCCGATCTTGCTTCACGACAACGCCCGTCCGCACGTTTCACAAATTACCGTCCGAAAATTGGGTGTCGGACTTCTACCTCACCCACTATACTCCACAAACCTCTCGCCAACCAATTATCATCTTTTTAAAAACTGCGATAACTTTCTCACCAGTAGAACCTTCGCAAATCAAGACAAGGAAAAAACGACCTTCGTCGACTTCATCGTATCACGAACAACCAATTTCTATGCTGACGAAATTATAATACTTGTGTTACGTTGGTAAAAGTGCGCTTTTCGGATTATATTGAATGAGTATTCACGGATATATTACAGTTTGAAGTAGATCCATAAGAACGAACGAAACTTTTGAAACAACCTCATCATCATACGTGGCTTCGTTTCTCTTAATCAGATCATCTGAACTTGTTTATGTATAATCAAAGACAGGTAGCCAGATTTTATTAATGTTCATTGCCCCTTTTTTCTCTTGAAATTATCCCTGTGTTTCATAATTTTCATTGCCTCTCTCTTTTTTCATTGTCTATTGAATAGTAGAATTGGGCTAGAACAATTATGAGAGAAGACCGTCTGGAGTCGTTAGCACTCGTGAATGTTCATCAAGAAATAGCAGACAAAATCGACTCAAACGAGATTTTTTTATGAATTCGACAAATTGAAAAAAAAGTAACACTTCGTTATCTGAAGGACATATTCCGTGAAAACTATAAACTTCTTGAAACTATTATAAAATACAGTGTCATTATCATTTACTTTATTGTGCTATTTGTTGTTCCATGTTATGGTCATACAAAAAAAGGTGTATTCATGTGCATCATAATAATTTTACTCACAAGCTCATCCCTTATGACAAGTATGTGTAAACAATTATAAAGATAAAACCCTTATTATTTACATAGATTAACGAAAATATTTGGAAGTGGGGGTTAATTGACGTATGAAAGTAGGGAAAATCAAAACAATATTTTTATGATATTTTATGATAAAGTTATGCTTTGGTCAGCCCCCTTTCAAACCTGGCTGGCTCCGCCTATGG
>WOGN01004070.1:0-14531 GCA_015342105.1 Leptinotarsa texana
CTCCCGAATGTATCGGGGCTTCGGGGGATAGGGCCTGACCAGCGCACACTACGGTGGAAAAAAAAATAAATGAATTTATTGACAACTGAAATGAAATGATACAATATAGAGGAAAACAAAATACAAATTTGTCAGTAGGATACAAGATTGAACAGAGTTCATTCTTCCTCTTGCACCTTACAAAAGAAAATAAAAAAGATGAATAACAAAAAAATAACACAGCACCTAAAATTGTAATTGGAATTGTGATAGCGGATACAACATTTGATTTATGAGGCAGATATCGATACAAACATAAGGATACTACAAATATTTTAGCTTTGGCCTATAAGAGCCAATGTGTCGAAAGACACTCCCATATGCTCAGGCTATATCGAAGGATACTCCCATATGCTCAGGATATATCAATATACTCAGACTGGTTTAACCTGAGTTTATCGAAGGATACTTCGAAGTACTTGGGCTACATCGAAGGATACTTCGATATATTCAAGCTGATTGAGCGTGGGTATATCGAAGGAAAGTTGAGTCCAGTGCAGCATACCTACACTTGGCTTGGAATGGACTGCAGTAAAAGACGAACGACGAATATCATTCCATTCTTGGAATGAGATTCCAAGAATGGAATTGAGTGTTACGTGAATTCTATAGATAGTCGTTCACTACACAGGCTCATCCTAAAATACTGCCGAGTCCAAATTTACTTTTATCATTGCTTAGCTCCACTGATAGTACTCATAGTGGATCGAAACTGCATTCCTGGAGTTGGATCATAAATGCTTTCTTTTTTGACTCTGGTTCCATTCTGTAAACAGGAAATTTTCAGCTGAAATTTTGTGTTTACTTACATTGAGCGACAACTAGTTCCAAGTATTTCCTATTGTCTGTATAGTTTCAATTCAAAGACAATTGTTATGGATAACTGAACACGTATAAAAAGGGCAAATTATTCAGTTTTTCTGATGAGTCACTGCGTAAATTCAAAGTATTTTTCACAAGGAAAAATTATCGATTTATCAGTACTTAACTTGTCGTATCAAACAATTCTGCCAATAACATGAAGAGTTAGTTAAAAAAAACGAATGAATGTCATTACGTACTAACATGTAACAAAGATATCCAGAATACTAAATAAAATATCGTGGGGGACTAACCCAAATTTTCTCAAGAAATAATAGAAATTTCAATATGTTTAACTCGAAGCCATTCTAAGTGCATCTAATACAGTTATTGAACATGTACTTACTTTTGGCCGTAATTGAGGAATTGATTACAAAAATATAATTTGCTACCAGCCTAATGGACTACACTATATATTGAGCAAATCCAAATTTAGGACACTTTTTCTCTCTTCAATAGAATACTCTATCTAGTTTATTGTAGTTACACTGTACATTTCAGATCACTCAAACCCGCTCACAATTAATATTAGATCTGGAAAAAAGCTCTTGTTTTTGCTCTCATTTCTTTCTTAGAACCGTGGCAGATTACTTGAAATGGATCCTGTAAATTCTTTGTTGTTTGGACCGGCATTCATCAGTGTGTGGAGGGAAAGTGAAAACTACCTCTTTTCACAATGTAGCCGACCATGCGGAATAACTCGGCTAGAGTACACCTGCTAATTTATTTCTTATTCATGTCTACAACTATCCGTAACTCACGATCGATGTTAGATTAGACGTTTCTGGTAAAAGCAATTTTGCTGAAATTTCCTTCGACGATTTTAAATCTACACTAGCTATGAAAATCAGAATATACGATGTTGTACTGCTGAACCGATTTCTTTGGTAACAATTCAACATCAGAACCTGCTTTAGATCCAGAAACACTATCTGTAGCAGCCACCAAACGCGGACTGCGATTCCAAGAATTGCATTTTCGGATACCTTGTGAGTGCGGAAAATTCTATATCGGTGAAACTAAGAGGCCACTGAATGTAAGAAACACACACAGCGAGGGAAAACCAGCAAATTAGGAATAGCATAGCATGTTTGGAACCATCAACATAACATCGAACATCGAGTGGTCCCAAGCCGAGCTTCATACACAGGGAGAAACATTTGTTTAAAAGGAAATTCAAAGAAGCCTCAAACATGTCCAACCAACAATGTATTCAGCCAAGCTAACGTAGAGATACACAACATATGGAAACCCATAATCTAGCGAAAAATGGCCAACTCCCGCCAAACGGTCTTCTCCCACTAAACCAGTGAAGCAGAAAAAAGAAAGCGGAGATAAGTGGAAGTACTCGAATGACCCATAAATAGTCATCTTGACTTAAAGAGAAATGGAACTTTCTATGTTTTTTACCAATTTTATTTGTAAAATAAATTTGAAACTAATTGAATGCGATTGGTTGAACGGGACTAATAATGTAAATGAAATATACAGTAATATTGGGTCGAAATGTGAAAAACTATCAAATGAAATTGCACCAATAGTTGAAATTGATCTGCTTCGAATCTTAGAGACAGGGCTTACAAAGAATACATTAAAAGTTCCGGCACTGAGAAGGAGGAGTCCTGGAAGCGATATAAACTGAGACGGAATCAAGTTGTTAATATGTTAAAAATCAAAAAGTCTCAATACTATGAAAGCAAAATTGATGCGAATAGTGATAACTTGCAGGAAATGTCGAAAACAATAAAAATATTGATAAAAGGTGACAAACAACCATCAAATTGCAAATCTATCAATTTAAGTACTAATGGCGCTGTCGACAAAGCGAGAACCGAGCTACTAACAACTCCAATTAATTTTTTTTGAGTATTGAAAATATATCCAATTCTATTGTAAGTGGAACACAATGGTCTACTCAAAATCTGACAGAAACGAGATTTGTTGAATTCAAGAAGATTGATATACGTGAGCTGAAGTCAATTATTTTTTTTCTCAAAAACGAAGGCAATGCTGAAGAAGTAATGTCTGCTACAGTTTTCAAATCAACAGTTTTTACACTTGGATTTCATATCCTAAACTCAATACAAACATCAATGTCGTCCGGTAACTTTCCAAATAGGTTGGTAAATAGGTTATCAACTAACGTTTAGATAATATTCACTTCATTAATGTTCTACAGTTTTGACTTCTAATATTAAATTAATTTCAATTGAATGGCTAGGATGAAAATAATACTTTACAATTTTTACAACACTAGGTTAGGTTAGGTCTCAAGTGAGTGGGTCTGTTCGACTCTCCACCGCAATCCGCAAGGGGTTATTGTGTCTCACACCTATTCACACTGGTCCAAATGAACCCAGTTTCTTAACGAAGCTGATAAGTTTGTATAATGAGTGGTCTCTCAGGTCAGATGTTAAAATTACGGCTCTGCCGAATTGTAAAAACCTAATTTGGTCCCCAGTGGGGCAGGCACAAAGTATGTGATCTGTTATTCATCATTTTCCAAACAGGGGCGAAACACGCTGTCTTCCGACAGTTCAAGTCTCTGCATATAAAGACTCAAAAGACAGTGACCTGTAAAAGGCCAGTATGGCAAGGAATGTAGACCGAAAACAACCTGTTAAGTCTTCCTATCGAAGAGAGTCATTTTTGGCAATTTGCTACCAATTTGATCGTGCTAGGTAGAAGCCAAGAGCTTCCAACGCCGCTTGACTGTCCGAAAATATTTTTACAGACTTGTATGTAGTTGGATTCTTCCAATCTCTTCACACACAATTCAATAGCGTGAATTTACGCTTGAAATACAGTGGCATAGGTTCCTAGTCAGGTTGATATCTCTATCCTAGGTATGTGACTGAAAACACCAGCACCAGAACCGGAAGGTGTTTTTGATCCATCTGTGAACCAATAACTATCGGTTAATAATATATCCTTCGCCCGTAGGATCCAGTCCTCTCTACTCGAGAACAGTACTTTATGAGGCAGTTTGTAGTTGACAGTTGGATGCATGAAGTTAGATGTTATTTCCAGAATGCTGTGACTTTCCGTGTCAACAATAATTCTGTTGCACTATACATCAAATTGATTTGTGCAATTAGCAATGTGAACAAGTCTATATTCATCTAGCCGCTCTTTCCAGAAAAATGTGGAGAGGAGGTAGATCTAGTAGGATCTAGACAGGACAAGCCTGTCTCTGTAAGCCAGAGAGCTTCGCCCGGACAGTTTTCTGTAAAGCCTTTGGCCTACAAGTAATCGCACCAAAAGTGATCATTGGTCTGACAATCATCACATGAACCCATTGGATTTGTTTGAAACCTTAACCCCACGTTCCACCACGATGTCCCACACCGCGATGTCCATATAGACAGTCTGACTTTGTGTAAAACTATTTACAAATGTGCGTTCCGCTTGAGTTTTTTTATCAACAATGCCAAGCTATTCCATCTCCATTCCAAATGGAATGACCACCACCATTGAGAGAAAGTGGCTTTAGATCGTCCAATTTTCTCCTTCTCGTGAATGGGATTATCATAGTTCTGCTGGGATTGACAGACATCTGCTCGCTTAGAAACCAACTCTGAACAACGTACAACGTGCTTTGGAGGATATTACAAGCTAACCTTCTCGACGTGGACCTTGCCAAGACGACAAGGTCATCTGCATGAGCTTGTAGATCGAAATTGTGACCCTGAACCGAATTGCCTCGCCTTGTAGAGTCGTAATTGTAATTCTGCTTACCAGCATAGCATAGATCCAGCCAGTCAATTATGTACCTTTCCTAGCCAGATATGTTTTTATAGATTTTGGAAGTGCATTGTCAAATGCATTGTAAAATGCATTGTCAAATGCTATACCGAGAATACAGCAACTGCAATCTCCTTGTTTTCAAGGGATTGAAATATTTTCTCTGCAAATTAGTTTAACGCTAAATCTGTCGATTTGCCGGTTTGACAAACATACTGGTGGTTATTCAGGGTGATGCATATATTGCCACCCTCCTGATGTGTCCTTTCAGTATCCTCTCGAATCTTTTCAACAGAAAGGATGTAAGATTGATTCGTCGTACCGATTCAGAATTCTTCACTGAAGGATTCTTCACTGAAGTTATTCCTGCATATGCTGTTGGCGATACAACTGCCGCAATATATTTCCAATTTTTGGAACATACTTGCTGACCGGTTTCGGGCTGTTTGGCATCATCATCATCATCAACATAAAGTCGATGATTTCCAATAATTGAAAATAAAATTCCTTCAGAGTATCATTCTTTGAATTGAGCTGAAGCGGACAACAAACAACAGGTTTGTCATCGCTCCATCTGCCTGTGAACGAGATAACCAACCGCATATCCGAAATTTGTCCAATTCCTCGTATAAAAAAAACCTTTCACATATAGGCAGTGGGCATACTTGAAGACTTTATGTTGATGATTAGTGGCCAAAGAGCCCGAAACCGGCCAACAAGTGTGTTCCAATAATTGAAAGTCTATTGTGGCAGTTGTATCGCCAACAGGATATGCAGGAATAACTTCTGTGAAAAATCCTGCACTAACACTTGTCGCATATAATTCAACGCCCTACACGAATTGTTCATCTAGATGATTTGATTTATAGCTTGAACTTGAAAAATATTTGTGATAGCCTCCAGATAGGATCAGTGGCTGTCTCTACTTCGGCCAGATTTAACAGATCAGTCAATGAAATATATTTGTCACTACTCGTGCAAATACGCAGCTCCTTTCTCTGCATCCTTTCGAGTTACCGTAGGGTTATTTTTTGAGGCTGCAGAATACAGAACAGGCGTACAACATAGCTGGTCTTATCACTTGTTTGTAAATGAGCAACTTGGTTGTCAACACTAAGCTTGTAGTTCCGTGCAATGAGCGGATACATGTGCTTTACTGCAGCAGCCGCTCGTTGGATGGGCAGACTCACGTTATCCTAGAAATTCAGGCGCCTGTCCAGGATAACTACCTGATATCGCGCGTTTTTCTGCTCATCAATGCTCACGCCTACAATTGGCAATTTCCCGAATATCTGTATGTTGGTAAATTTCTTTGAAAAGTTAAACGATCTCTATATGTTCATCTCAATTTTGTTCTTGTCAAAGAAAGGCATGACATCCTGTGGAGATGGATCTGCATTTGCTGTTCAGCAACTTCGCTCGATAACAAATGCTCGTAAATTGCGGTTCCATTCGCATACATACCCACATTCGTTCGCGAGAATATTGGAAAGTCGTGCAAGTACAATGAATACAGGTGCAGGGATAGGCAGGATTCCTGGACCCCTGCTTCTATCGGATAATGTGCAGTTATAGTTTGGTCCACTCTTACACTGAAAGTTCGGTTGTTCAGGTAGGACTCAATAATCCCAACCACGAATAAAAGTCTGCCTGGCGACCACATTTTGGCGACAAATCATCCTTTCCAAATCTTGTCGAAGGCTTCCTGAATGTCTAACAGGACCATAATTGTGTTCCTTTCCTGAGTAAAAGGTTCCTTTAGCCCATGAAAAACTCGAATCAATTGGGTGATCGTATTACGACGTCGTGGGAACCCGAATTGTTCCACAGGGACAAGTTTCATTTTCTCCTTTAGGCGATGAAGTCTACTCAGTGACACTTCATCGACAACTCTCGCGATCGCACTGGGAAGCGAGATTGGGAAATAGCTGTACATAAGGTATCTAGCTTTATCGACCTCGTGGATGGGTACCACATCCACATACTCAAGACAGTTTGGATAATGTTGATGTTTGATTATTGCTTTGGCAATATGCACCAACTGCATCGAGCCCCGGGTCTTTGATTTTCTCCAGACGCTTGATGGTATCTACAGTCTCATCTTAGCTGTAAAGCCACTCTAGTAGGGTCTACTCCGTCATGGTCGAAACATGTCTGTTCTTGAAAACGTCAGCGACCCTGGTGGTATTTTCTTGCTCGATGCAGTCATCAGGTTTCACATGGTGGACACTGGCGTGATACTCCCCGAAAAATAGCTTTCTGGAGATTCGTCATCGCCTGAACTTGATTCTTTTGTATGGTAGGTATGGCCTCGAAGCGGTTGTCCAACCTCTTACTCACTTTCCACACAGAATAATCATGTAAGTCTCAGCAAATGATCCTTGTAGCGGGGGTCTCGTATTTGCTGCCACATTTTTTGCTGTATGGTTTTCTCCTTGATTAGTTCTATATTATATGGTGAAAGGATATCTCGGTGTCGACCTGTTTCTAGTTTTCTGAATGTTTTCGATGAGCTGCTCACAGTATATTGCTTCCAATCACGGTAAAACCGTTCATAGCTCATCAGACTTTCCCCTAGTTGGTACACTTATAGTCATATTTTGCTTGCCTCGTAACTGTAATTGCACACTGACCCCATAATACAGTCTATCATTTTCCCTTCAAATGCTTTCTCACTTTACCTTCCGCGCATGGAGTGAAATTTTCACACTTTCAGCTATGTTTGTCAAGCTGAAGTATAGCTGTAGTAAAGTGAGTGAGTCTATTCGACCCTCCACCGCAACCAGCAAGGGTTTATTGTGGCTTACACCTATTCACATTCGGCCAAATACACCCAGCTTCTTAACGAAACCGATTAGTTTGTATGGCGAGTGGTCTTTTAGGTCAGATGGTGAGAGTACGGATCTGCCGAACTCAAAGAACCTGGTTTGGTCCCCAGCGAGGCAGTACACACCTGTCTTTCAACAGTCCAAGTCTCTGCATGTGAAGATTCAAATGACAGTGACCTGTAAGAAGGCCTGTTAGACATCGTAGTTCATCCCAATGACAGGTTCTGGTCCAACAAAGCCTCTTGCAGCACCCTTCTTTGCAAGAGAGTCAGCAGCTTCATTGCCTTCCAGGCCAGTATGGTCAGGAATCCAGACCAGAAACAATCTGTTCAGTCTTCCTATCGATGAGTCTTTTTTGCCAGTTTGCTACCAATTTAGACGTTGCTCGGTGGGAGCCATGAGCTTCCAACGCCACTTGACTGTCCGATAATATTTTTGAACTGTCAGTGATGTTGGATTTATTCAATCTCTCCGCACACAATTCGATAGCGTAAATTTCCGCTTGAAATTCAGTCTGTGACTGAAAACACCTGCACCAGAACGGGAAGGTGTTTTTGATCCATCTCTAAACCAACAACCATCAAGCTGTAGTTTAACTTGAGTACGTTATTATGAATTGTCATCGAATATATTACAATTCTAACATACATATTGGAAAAATATACGAATAATCTGACAGCATTCTAATATTACCATCGAATATTTATTGAGTCTGGCTCTCTTTTGGTTTTCAGTTACCGCCTTGTCATACAATTACCTTATAGTAACACTGAATTTCGTTCTGTTTCACTTTACTAAACTGAGATAACTTCGAGTAGGGTTCCAGGATAACAAAGTCTTTGTGTCACCGAAACTACTCCATTGCGGCAACGAGAGTAGATGCATTGCGAAACGTGCTGGCCTATTCTAGAAAATTTAAAACACGTGTCGTTATCACGTTGCGGACGAAGAGTCGAAATAAAGCCATCTGCTGTCGCTTGTAACGACAGCGGAGACGAGCCAAGGACAGGCGCAACTCCAAAGGATATCGAACGAAGTAGGTCGTTTGAGTTGGAAGTTTCCTGCGAATGGTGCTTTCATCGAAATAATGATGCTCTTTGATGGCTCACGAGTTATATATTTCACAAGAATTATGGATAACTGGATGATGTAAATAAAAATTGACACTTCAACAGCTATTGATGATTTGCGATAGCTATTTCAGTTCTGAGAGGAAATGAAAAAGATTACGTCTTCGAAGCTTTCGGCCATAATGACTTTTTCAGTTTGCTCCAAGGGCCAATTTCTGCCCTTACCTTCATTTCTAGACTAGGATAGTATCAAAAGTGCGTGACCTAAGCAAACTTACGATTTTTTTGCATTTCAATTCTTATTGTGTATTGTGACATTTAACGACATCTAGTGGCGAGTAGTGGTACTATGTATTGTCTTTTTCAGCTACCCGCTAGGTGGCATTAGGAGTATTTGAATATTTGGAATTACCGCGTTGGTTCGAGAAAGTCCTGGTTCTAGCTAGTGTATTCCGATCACCTCGAAATGTCAGTAATAATTACATATAAAAGGGTTAGCGGCGCAACTGCGAGTTAGTCTGCGTAGAAAAGGCGAAGAAAGCGAAACTGTCTATATAAAAAGGTTAGCGGCGCAACTGCGAGTTAGTCTGCGTAGAAAAGGCGAAGAAAGCAAAACTGTCTATTGTGAAATGAAGTAACACCCGTCAATTGAAGTATTTTGATTTGACTTATTGTTTTTATGTGTGATTTGTTAGTATGGAAAAGAAGCGAAAAATCGACAGTGAATGCAGAAAAGAAAAATGGAACTTTCAGTATGTTGTGATTGAGTCCAGTAATAAGGCACTATGTTTAATTTATAATGAAACCATAGCTGTTCTCAAAGACTATAACATTTAACGAAACTATGAATCGAAACATCTTCAAAGTTACTCCAAATATACAGGAAGTTTGCGGAAGAAAAAATTTGAAGCTTTGAAACGCGGACTCAAATCGCAGCAATCTTTGTTTACTAAAGCGAATACTGAACAAGAGTCTGCAACTCGCGCCAGCTTTCGTGTGGCTCTTGAAATCGGAAAACGTGGCAAACTATTCACCGATGCAGAAATGATAAAAGAATGCTTGATGAAATGAAATACATTTGTTGATAGTCGAAAACTTGAAAAAACACAATCTCTTGCTATTATTTTCGTACCGTTCTATTAGGAATGACCAATTTCCAAATGCTCCATTTGGAATAATTGAAAATCCATTCAATTATGAGAAAACCAATGCTGCTACCATGCAAATACGGTCCTGATTCTGTAAAGATCTTCTTAATTGCCTCCACCCAATCGGCAGTATTACTACTGGGTATGTCACCATTCAAACCCCACAATTAATTTACGACTATTGAGCAGATATCGGTTGAATGAGAGGAAAATCAGGTCATGTGCCGCATTGCAAATGTATGCAAATTTCACGACGATTGGCAAGTTTTACGAGTTTTCCGCAAACCGCACCATTATCGAGGAATGTAACGCAGAAAATACTCGGACGGGCCATCATTCGAACAACAATGTTGGTGAAATGCCTGTTGGAAAAAAATGAAAGAATCCAGGGTGTTTTCACGGCTATAATAAAACAATGCCTCCATGAGTTCAGTTTGGAACATTTTGTATTGGCTCTAGACACCTATCAATTACAAAGGAATTTTTAGCTTGTAGCGTACAGTTTGATATCTGGGTGACTATGAAACAATGTTAGTTGCATATGAAGATAGTCATAAGTCATCAATATAAAACAAGTGAAATATATAATTATATAGAAATATAAAAAATGCATAGAACAAGGACATATTAGAAAAAGGGTAAAAGTGGCATAGTACAAATGGCAACTGTCAATTAAAAAACAACAGCACAAATATAATATTTGAATTGTCAAAAAGAAAACATCTTTATAAAAATACTATAACAGTTCTTCTCAATAAGAAATGCTTCAAGTCTGGATTTAAAAATATTAATATTTAGAGATGTTTGGATAGACATCGAGGTGATTAAAAACTTTGCATCCCAAATATAAGTGACTTTTTTGGTAAAGGTTAGTTCTGTGCATAGCAGGTACAAGAAGATTTCTGGATCTAGTGTCATATTGATGACCTGCTTCATTGAAGAATTCATCTTTATGTTTGTATACATATATACACAGTTCATACAGATACAAACCTGTCAAAGTTAATATCTTAGGCTCAAAAGCCTCTCTACATGACTGCCTCCAATTTAGTCCTGCAACAATTCTTACAGCAAATTTTTGCAGAGCGAAAACACGTGACCAAGAGGTACATGTACTCAAGTCAAGAATACATATCGCAGATGACCGTTGATGTTTGCATAATAAACGATTAGTAGTATGTTTTTCGTGACAATGATTTGGTGAGAACTTTAACGCACGACAATTTTTTCTTAACTTTTTACAAAGTATATCGACGTGTGGTTCCCAGCACAATTTATAGTCGATTGTTAGCCCAAGCAACTTAGTCGTTTCAGTAGCATATACATTCATGTCTTTGGACCAGTGGTCTTCGGACCACACCATCACTTTATTGTATACCGTTTCTGATGTTATTACAAGTTCTGTATTATCTTCGCCAGTTATGAAAAGATTTGTATCATCAGCATATGGTATCACTTGAACTTCAGAGATGTCAAGAAGAAAATTAATGAGATCATTAGCATACATTGAAAATAATAAAGGTCTAAGAATTGAGCCTCGTGGAACTTCCTGTTCAACAATGAGAGATTGGCTCTGAGTTGTGTTAATGATTACAGTCTGGGATCAATCAACTGAGTATGATTTCATTAAATTCAATGGTATACCCCTTATATCATATCACTCGAGCTTAATTAATAAGAGGTTATGATTAACACAATTAAAGGCCCGAGAAAAGTCAATAAATAGCCCACAAATCTGGACTTTTCCATCCAAGGCTGTTATTACATTTTCTTGAAGATTATATAAGGCAGTTTCAGTACAGTTTCAGTATTTGTGAAACCATGCTGACTTGAATATAGCAACTTATTCATAGTTGAGGACGAAAGCAGTTGATTTTTTATAGTAAACTCATAAAGCTTGCTAAAACTTGATAGAAGACTCATTCCTCTGTAGTTTTCAGTGAAGTGGGGGGTCACCATTTTTATAAACTGGGTTTATGAGCCCTTTCGGCACGGATACACATACACCTTAGGATTGGACCAGCTTCTGTAATCGGTTTACTGCCAACTTCCAATTCATGAAGTCACTCATTTCAGAATAAAATTTGTAAACCATTCAGTGTACAGACTCTGACTGGCTCCCTGGTTTGTTTCTCGAGAGTTCTGTGAAATATGATCGAAGTCTGAAGCAGTACTATTCCAAAGTTTATGTTCCAATGATCCGAACAAACCTCATTCATTTCATTTCCAAACAATGTTAGTACTCATAGAGGTATTCTAAATAACACCTCTATTCGTTCACGAAGGTAAATTCATCATCTATGTCCAGGTTGTCTGCAATAATGAACTGTATTAGATAATCATATTCATTCGTAGTATCATTGCCTCTCAGTTCGGGTAATGTGAATCAGTTTCACAGTTATTCATGAGCTATGATGTATAAGTTAGGTTGAACCAGCGCAATTTCTACAGGTCCTCCTTCACTGGTCATCTTCAATATTATCACCATCAACTACATAGTACAGAAGTTGTTCAATGGCATAACTTACTTCAGAGGTCTCTGAAGTTATATCATAAACTATGAGGGTGGTTCCAGAAGTACCCGGTCCACCAAAGAAAACACAATGATTGAAAAAAAATCTATTCAACATAATATCCTTGCAGCTCTTTTCACTTTTCCCAGCGACATTCAACAACTTCGATACCGTCTTTGTGACAAAAACTGTCTGGCTCCTCAAAATAGCCTTTAACATCTAGTCATTTTTCGAGTTCAGGAACAGCAAATAATCCGAGGGGTGGATAGAGTGCATATGGTAGCAATTCAAAGTTTGATTTATTGATTTTGGGCATTGCGATAATGGATTTTTGAGTCAACACCTTTTTCTAGCCAACTATGTCTGTTTCTGCCTGACTTCTTCACTTGACATCGCGATGGGTCGCCATTAACAGTTTCACGTTTTTTGAGATAGTCCATGAAAAGTATGGAGAGAGAAATGAAAAGTTTATATGTTTTTTACCACTTTCATTTGTAACTAACGTTAATGCATATTCGTCCTATATGGACATTCTTGCTAAAATATACCATTCAGGTACTTGATTGAGTACCTGAATTTACAGTTCACAATGCGCATGTGTCAATTTAAAAACTGGAGAGTAAATTAAATCGATTTGGTCATTTAACAGGTTGCACCCGCAATGTTTATGATTGTGAATTTCCAAGAATTCTAAATAATTGAGTTTGCAACCCTTCCTTGCATAGTGCAGAATTTCTGTATCGTTTAGATTCGGAAACTTGTGGTTGCGTGCCTAGGAATGTTTTGCGAACGTCGAATCATTTTTTCCCAGTCTGAAGGACCTTTCATGTTCAGCATACCGTTTTTGGAAATTTCGTCCGCAGTGTCCCACATAAACACTATTACACTCCGGACACTTAAGCTTATAAACTCCAGATTTTTTCAACTTGTCGACCTTATCTTTGACATTGAAAAGAAAATGAGATAACCTGGCATGTGGTCTGAATGCTACTTCCACATTGTTTTTTCTGAAGGAACCTGCGATCATTTCTGTTCTTTTTCCAAAATATGTTAGCGTTACCCATTTCTTGATTTCTGGTTGTTTGACCTAGGGATATATTAATCTGCAAGTAAATTTCCGGCTTTGTTGCCTGACTAACTTCTGGATACACAATTACACAGATAGGTCATAATAACGGTTTCAACGGAGATACTATCCAATTTTTACGAAAATTTTGGGCATGAAGCGTGTGGTAGCGAGTTCGTTGAAGAATTGTTGAATTTTGGTAATGAATCATGGGTGACGAATCTTGGGTATATGGTTATGACATCTAAATCAAAGTCCATTTGTTCTAGTGGAAGAACCCAGGAGAGCCAAGACCAAAAGCAAGCCATGTTCGATCTCAAAGTCTTGCTCTTGTTCATAATTTTTTGGTCGAAAGCAACACTTTAATAATACCTAGACCAATATATTCACCAAATTTGTCATCCTGCGATATGATAGAAATCGATGAATAAATGAATATTTTTGATATAAAATTTCGAAACATTTTTCTCTCCCAAACCTTCACAGTAGATTTTGGTAAGTACCTGCCAAAAAACAACCACTTCACTGGCTAATAATACGATGGTCATTGGGGTATATCCTCCCAGACTTTTCGACGTGTTTTTTCACCGAGAAAATTATAACAGATACCTTCTATTTGTCCAGCAGCACCACGTCGAAATCAATTGGGTGAAGCACTTACCAATTGTCAAACATAAAAAGCATCGTCCCTAGGACTCGACTGACTCCAACATGGCTCGGCTACTATTCTCGTCTGATGAAAAAATGTTCGCTTATAGCTCCATCTCGTGAACAAAGCACCAAATGGTAAGGAACACCTCATAGATCTGCATGACATTCGTCGACCCTTTTCTACCTGTCGTCATGCTGTTTGCTATTTTCGAACTTATTATAATGGGATTCCATATTAGTTTGGAGTTCACAGCTCCTTCTTTTCTGGTGAAATTATCCATGTGTTTATGGATTTCTATTGCCTCCCATACCAGTTGGCTATGGAATTCTTGGTTAGGGGCAATGAGTTTCGTCTTAACAGAATCCTGTGTCTTCCCTTACTGAGTACGTGTGCCGCCACAGCCGACTTGGCTATTTGGCCTAGTTCAGCCTTGTTCCCATAGATCTTTTGGTGGTTCCATTTTATACTTTCCCACAAGTGCACAGTATGCGATTTACCCCTAATGCATTGTTCTTATAGATCAGTGTTTCCCAAAGTGTGGGTCGCGACCCCCTGGGGGGTCGTAATGAGGTACTAGGGGGGTCCCCGGAAATTTCCAAAATAAGACAAA